>CAUYQG010029131.1:0-18620 GCA_963574415.1 Tarsius wallacei
TCCCCTGTAGGCAGGGACCCTGCCCCTCCAGCCCAGGCTGTGTACAGGCCTCAGCATGATTCAGGAGTGGCTTGCTGTGTGGACTTTAATGGAATCGCATGTTACCACGCCCGGCTGATTTTTGATTTATTGTAGAGATGAGGTCTCACCAAGTTGCCCAGGTGGATCTCGAACCCGCGGGCTCAGGCAATCCACTCACCTCAGCCTCCCAAGGTGCAGAATTACAGGCTGAGCCATCGAGCCTGGCTGGAATTGTTAAGTCTAATGCTGGAGTGCGATGGCTCGTCATCCTAGCCAACATTTGTTATGCCATGAGCCTATCTTAGTGCTACTGTAACAGAATAACAGACTGGGCACTTTATAAAGAACAGGTATTTATTTCTTACAGTTCTGGCATCTGGGAGGTCAAGGGTCTGCGTCTGGTGGGGGCCTTCTTACTGTATCATAAAAACAGCAGAAAGCATCACATGGGGAGAGAGCGCAAGAGATCAAACTCTTAGCCCCAAACCCTTCCAGATTCAGCGTTAATCCATTCACGAGGGAGTGCCCCGGTGACCTGAATGCCTTCCAACGCTGTTGCATTGGGGATTGAGTTTCCAACACATGCCTTTGGGTGGACATATTTAAATGGTAGCTGGTCCTAGGTCCTCCAGTACCCTAGAGCTTTCCTGAACTGCTAATGAGATAGATTTGTTATTCCGACCACTCAGGGAAGCAGAGAGAGGCGACCTCATACCCAGGCATCATCCCATGCAGGAATGCAAAAGAGGCAGGGCTGGAGGAGGCTCCCCACGGCAACTAGGGGAGCAAGGGCTCATGGGGCTGGGGTGAAGGAGGCCGTCCACTTCTCCAGGGCTATTCTGCAAAGCCTTCCTGTTTGGGTAGAATTGGGAGATTTTAAAGTGAGAATGTGCTTGGAAGTGGGATGCAGAGGGGGCCCTCTTTGCCAGGCAGGAAGGACTCTGTTAGGAGCTGAACAACCTGGGGTCTGACCCCACCACCCTGCCCCCAGGCCCCACGTGGCGTCTCCACTGTGGGACCTCCAGCAAGCTGCCTCCCTCTCTGCCTCCCTTTGTCGTCTCTAAAACCTCAGGAGGATTCCAGGAGATCTTGCCAAGTGACAAGGTTACATGTTACATGGATAATTTTTCAATAAATGGTTGCACAATTATTTCAATGTGTGTTAAGAAAATAAAGCAATTATATCAAACTTGGGACTTCACATGTATTATTTAGTCATATGTTATCTTCATAAATAGACTTAAAGAAAAATTACAAATAAATTCAAATCGAAATAGCGTGATAGATACAGCAAAACTCACCAAGGCGACATGACATGAATTAAAGCTCGAGACATGTAGAGAAGTTGAATGGAAAAAACATAGACACAAGAATTTAGGCACATTGGCATGTGTGTGCTCATGGGTGTGCACCCCCCACCTTCTGGAAGGCTTTGCAGCTTTGAACAACAGTAGGTGAGACCTGCTGGTGCCCACCTGGCTCTGCTGGGTGAGTCTGGCAGATATCAGGGCAAGTGAAACCTCAGGCCTAGCCAATAGCCCAGCCTCCCTGCTTCCACACAAAGGAGAAACCATTTTAACAAAAGCACACACACACACACACACACACACACACGCATACACGTGCGCGCTCACTCTTCCATCCCGTAAATCAATTAATTCCTACAACTGGGTAAACTGTGAGGAAACATTCAATAACTCCCCCTAAATGTTCCATCCGGGCCCCTCAACGGCTCATTAGATTATACAAGGTATGGGTAATTACCCGGGAAAGACACACACTTTCCTATGCTGCCTAATCTCTTCTCCTCAGCCTTCGGCTTCCCTTAAAGCAAAAGAAAACAATGCATTGTGTGTGTGTGTGTGTGGGTAAGCGTGCATGTGTGTGCATGTTTGGGTGCCTGATGTCACTCTGGGATTGGGGTTTCCTTCTCGTGCTCATGAAGGGTCTCCTAAGGCTTGGGAAACTAAGGCAGACAAGGAATCTACCCCACGAAACATGACTGGCCTTGAAGGAAACCTGCCTTATCTGCAGCCAGGGCAGGGCGGTGAGAGATGCCGATCTACAGGAGTCGGAGCAAGTCTCAGAGGCCCCACTCAGGAGGATGGGCTGCCCCCACCCCATCTGACCTCCTGGTGAGTCCCAGCTGCTGCCTCTGTTGCAGGGGCAGGAGGGTGGGCTTGGGGCAGCTGGACCAGCAGGCCCCGCACTTCCAGGGTATGAGTTACTCTCCTGTGAAAAGGTTTCTCAGCAGCATGTCCAGGTAGGAGTTGTCAAGGGGTAAATGAGCCAGCACTCAGACAACAGGCGGACATGTCTGCCTGTTGCAGGACTCAGTGGCCACTGTGTCCATTATTGTGTGCATGATGCTGTGACTGTCACTGTCATCGTGTTCATGGTTAGAAAATCAAGAAGGGCTACTCCTGGGGCAGACTGGGCTTCTCTGCAATGTGGCTGCTGGGAATAACAGCCACAATGTTCACCGTCCACCGGGACAGCATGAGCCACGGTCCACTTCTGTGAGCAGATCTTGCCACAAATTCTAGGCTCCTAGGTCCAGTGTCCCAGTACTTGACACCCAGTAGGCTTTCAAAAGATAACATTGACTGTATAAATAAAGACAGGAATCAAGGAAGACCAGTGCTTCCATTTACCAGGTGGAAAGGAGAGACTTGGGAGACCCAGTTACCTTGCTGGATTACACAGCAAGCAACGTGTTCAAGCTGCTCAAGCTCAGATTGGGTCCTGGGACTGGCCCGCAGGACTACCACCCCACTCTTCCTGCCCATTGCTTGAGGCCTCACTGCCAGGGCTGGGCACAGACGCATTGAAGAGAATGCATGGTGTTAAAATCTACAAGGCTCAGGAGTGCGGGGTTAAGTGGGGTCTCCCCGAGAAGCAATCGGAGGGAGTATGTGTCCAAGGAATGTGCACACACACATGCAAAAACTGGAAAGGGTGCTTTGGGAAGGGGCTTCCAAAGGGGTTGACTCTTTGGAGAGGAGGACAGGGTCACAGAGGAGAAGGGTCCAGGCCCTGTGTGTACCAGGGAAGTCTCTGGGTTTCTCTCTTCCAGGATGCGATTCAAATGCCCATTGGGCTCCTTGCCCTGGGAGTCTGCCCCGCTGCCCCCAGGTGGGAGTTTGTGCCATCGGCTGTGGGCAAGGCAGCTCCTCTCTGAGATCAATCCTCCATTTCCGAGGTCAGAGACAGGCATTGGCGTAGATCCCATTTCCTAAACAAGGAGCTAGCAGAGACAGTGGCAAGGCTTGGAAGATTCTCGACTGAGAGGTAAGAGACTCAGCTTCTTCACTAGCTTGCTGCGAGATGCGGCAACGGGACTCAACCCTCCAGCGCCACCGTCCCAGGAGCTGGGGCTGCTGAGCGGAGGGTCAGCGGGTGTCTGTCAGAAGCTGAGAGACTGATGACCCCATGGCTATGACAGGGGAATGAGGAACATGAAGAAGCTCTGGAAGGAAGAACAGTGACTACTGCCCTGCCTCCCTCCAGGGCGGCTGGGAGGATCACACAAGACAATTGCTGAGAAGATGCTTTTGGAGAAGCACCACGTGCTGTAGAATTCCAGGCTGCTGTTATTAAAGCAGATGATGATCAGTACAAGCGGGCCTTTCCATGGGGGAAAGTGGGATGGAGATAATGGGAGGGGTCATCTCAGTTTGAAGGCACACATCTCAGAATCTCCGAGGTTACTGAGTGCACTTACATGAAACGCTTGGTCACCCCTGCACCTGTTCTCTACCTCCTCTGAGTGGGGGCTGGGGAGACCATGCCTGGTTGCTCCTTGTCAGATAGCTCCGGTGGTAGGGAACCTCCCTGCTCACACAGTCTGAAGCCAGCTCCCAGGAGTGACACCCATTGCCACTCTCTTTTCTGGGACTTTTTGGACATAATCCTGGGGCCCTGAGTCCTGGCATCTCTGACAATCACCCTCAGGATGGACCCAAGTCTCTCCTAGGCTGAGCCATTGACAGCAGATTTGAGGTACCGTAAGGAACCATGTCCCCGAGTGTGACCACGAGAGGACATAGGGATTGTGGGAGGAGTCTGGGAAACCCCAGGAAGGAGGAGCCATCTGGGTTGAACAGTGTCCCCCAAAGATTCATGTCCACCAGGGACTTCAGGATGGGACATTATTCGGAAACAAGCTCATTGCAGATGTCATTAGGTAAGATGAGGTCACACTAGATGGGGGTGGGCCCTCAATCCGATGGCTGGTGTCCTTGTAGCAGAAGAGACACAGAAACACGGAGAAGGCCATGGGAGGACAGAGGCTGAGACTGGAGTGACACATCCACAAGCCGAGGAACGCTGCAGAACGCCAGCCACGCCAGAACCAGCTCCTCCCCTGGTGCCTCCAGAAAGAATCTGGCCAACCCCTCGACTTTGGACTTCTGGCCTCTTGGCCTGTGAGGGAATGCACTTCAGTGACTTGTCAAGGCAGCCCTGGGAGGTGAGTACGGGAGGCCCGAAGAGGAGGTGGGGCTTGGCCTCCCCTTTTGCCTCCGATTTCAGGCATTTTTGAAATGAGTGGATGATTGGGGTCCAGAGGAAACCTCCTGGCTACTAAAACCCGACAGCCACTCCCAGGCTGGCAGCACACGCTCATTCCTGTGGGATCTGGGGTGTCTGTGCCGTGGGGTCCCCTTGGGTAAAGCTGGAGGGGAAGGTGGGCCACTCAGGGCAGTTGGCGTGGGAAGTTGGTCACGTGGTGCAGTGACAGAGGAAGTCCAGCTGGCAGGTGGGTCACAGTGCCTGGAAGACATGGGCAGCAAATCTGGTCTGGCAATTAGGCAGAGGGAGCCCTGATGGGGGGCCCTAGGGCAGGGAGAGCAGAAATCTCAGCAGGCGGTGCCTCCTGCCAGGGGCTGAGGAGGAGGCCGCAGCCCTTCAGGGAAGGCAGGGGACTCAAGCACTCTTGGAGCTGGCCTTGGGGAGAGGCCAGGCTCACACGCAGGAATCGGCACAAGCTCCAAGGACTCCGGGCTTAGATAAGGAGGCTGAAGGGTGAGTGGGACCAGGACACGAACGTCAAAAGGAGTGGGCGTCCCAGAGGTACCCAGGGCCCCAGAGAAAGGCAGCATGGCGCATTGACCAGCCAGGAAACCACAGACCTGGACCCTATTCTGTACTCTGGGACCTTCTGCAGATTGACACAAGCCTCCTGTTTAACCCCTCTGAGCCTGGCTTCTCATTTGCATAATGAGAATGGCCACACTCCCTTCACTGCGACGTCACAAAGGTGAGTGGGAGAATGTGAATTTCTTGCCTTGCCTCACACCTGGCCCACAGCAGGGTCTTAGTGATGGAATGGTGATAGCTATTTGCTGCATGTCTGGAGAGATGATAACAAGAGCCCAGCAGAATTAATGGGGATTAGAGTCAGAGATGGGCAGGGTGGACCAGGACTGAAGTGTTGGGGAGGAAACATGGGCTGGTCTAAGACAGCAGCCAAGGCCAGTTGAAGGGCAAGGACAGAATCAAATTGGTGGCCAGATGGGTCCAGTGGCTCTACCTACGGCCTCCCCACGCCAGTCCAAGGACAGGGGCCCCAGGGCTTCCCCGACCTATCACTCAGGGCTCCCTCAGAGCCAGGGTTTGGATCTAGAAGGTTCTAGGGCAGGCTGCCTTCTGAAAGCATCTCTTTGCTCTGCGTCCTCCCATCCTTCCATCTCTGCCATCAGCGTGGTCCCCCTGGGCTGCCAGCTGGAACTGGCAATTAGCAGTTGTCTTCCTTGGGCAGACAGCAGTCTCAGTCACTTCCCAGGAAGCGCCCATGTCTCTTCATTAACCATCCATTCAGCAAGTCAAAATACCAGCCAACAGCAGGACAGCCAGGGACAGCCGAAGGGCAGCCCTGGGCTCCAGGAACTCATAACCGAGAGGGACTGCAAGAGGCCATCTGGTCCACCCACGCCCAAGTTCAGGTTCATTTCTACAGGATTGAGGCTCAGATGGAGATGACGTTAGAGGCCATTCAGGGCAGCTCTGCCGAGTTCTTGAGTTCTCTGGACCTCACTGAGTACGGATTGAACATTTCCAGGGTTTGGGGAACACATTCCTTTGCAAAGCAGCCGTATCACTGTGAAACATTGCTGACCCCTGGAGACTTTTTCTGCACACTGACCAGGTCTGTCCCCATCACTTCACCTCATCGGTTCTATTTCTGGCTTTGGCAGCCACCCAAAACATGTTTGTTCCATTTTTCCCTCAAACCCTCTCAGAAATATTAATGCAGCTTTGGAGACAACACGGTGGCTCACACACGTAACCCCAGCACTATGGGAGGCCAAGGCGGGTGGATTGCTTGAGCCCAGGAGTTTGAAACCAGCCTGAGCAACATAGAAAATCCTCATCACTACAAAAGATTAAAAAAACAAAACTTAGCTGAGTATGGTGGTGTGTGCTTGTAGTACCAGCTATTTGGGAGAATGAGGTGGAAGGATTGCCCAAGTCCAAGAGGTCGAGGCTATGGTGAGCTGTGAGCATGCCACTGTACTCCAGCCTGGGTGACAAAGTGAGACCTCAGCTAAAAAGAAAAGAAAGGAAACAAAAAGAAAAGAAAGGTTGAGGATATGCCCAAGGTCACACAGCTAAGAAGTCGCAGACCCAGGGTTTGAGCTCCATCCACCCCCATCAGGCTGCAAAGCTTGTGCTTCCTACTCAGCTGGGAGCCATGAGCTGTGTCTGGCCAGGCTGTCCCTGCTCCACATAAGGCCACTGCTCCACCCCCGACCCATCCAGCAGCCAAGCACCCTAAGCCCCAGTTGCTCCCTCAGGGCTCAGCTTCTGTGCACCCTGGGAGGGGCAGGCCCTGCCCTCGATGGGGGTGAGGAAAGGCTGGCCTGGGCAAGGAGACCTGTGTTTAGGCTCTTGGTGCTCCTGTCAGTTTGATTAGTCCCTGTCATTCACTTCCTCGTGTGTATTCCTCACGGGCTTGGTCATTGTCATTTCCCTCCTGGCCTTGCAGAGCTGGGGGTGGTGGCCTAGCATAGGGGTGACACCCTCAAAGCACTTTTGGGGTCCTGTTCCCTGTCATCCCTCAGCAGCCCTCGGAGGAGGACCCGGGGGCAGGACTACTGTTCTATTTGACAAAGGGGTGAGCCCTGCCCATAGAGGCTGAGGATGTGGAGGAAGGCCCAGGCTGAGTCTCCTCCACAGTGCCATGTTAACTGCTTCATAACATGGCCCCTGAGCAGCGGCCCGACCATGGGTGAGGCCTTCAGCCTTCCTGCCTCAGGTGCACCTCTGCCAGGTGAAGATGGGCACCTCGAGTCCTGTCCACCTGGGGCTGTGGTGAGGACCCCATAGCAGAGCATCTGTGAGGGCATCTGGGGCACAGGGCAAGGTGGTCTCATCAATCTCTACTTGCTGACGGAGACGAGAGACCTGAGAGCCCTGTGACTTACCCAAGGTCACCACTCAAGGTTGAGCTAAAATACCACTTCAGTCTGCAGATGACAAATAAATGGGATAATTGCTGGACTTAAGGGTCTGCCCCACGTGCCCAGGCACATTTTTTACCTGGCACCTGGCTCCCCCGGAGGCATGGTTTGGGGGAGTAGATGACACCCATGGCTTGTGCACTCCCTGTAGATGACACAGAGGGTGGCCTCTGGAATCCCATCAACCTTGTCCTAATTCCCACATTGGGAATGTCACTAGAATGTTCTCAGCCAGCGCTGGCATCTGGCTGGAAGGGCTGAGGCGAGGAGGCAGGTGGCAGCCCCGCCTCTGTGCCTGGCATGTGAACCAGTGGCATGCAGCGAGCACCCGGAGCCATCGCCGTGGTCTCAGCTGTAGTGGGGGAGCAGCAGCAGAAGCCACACAGAGGCATCCTCGCCCTGACGTCTGCCCATGGCGCAGCCACCTCACAGCCAGGCACGGGGCCACAGAGCACTCCCTCCCCTGACTTCCACTCACTGCTGCTTTGTGGCCTCCTGGTTCATGCACCCCAAGGCCAGCAACCGAAGGCACCTTGGTCCTGTGCTGATCCTGTCTTGCCTTCCTCTTTCAGTCTGTGATTCCATGCACTCCTCGGTTTGTGTGGAGACATAACCCATTCATCTGGCAACTTGGTGTACTTGCAAGTGTTTCTCTCACAGTTGTTCTTTGACTGCTGATGCAATGAGTCACAGACAGATAGAAGTGGAACCTCCTTATAACACTGGGCCTGAGGGCACAGGGGAACAACCCCAAGACCTGGTTACATGTGCTAGAAAGAGATAGAGGAGGAAACTTTCTTGGTGGCCTCTTGCCATCACTCCAAGAACAGTCATTTCTTCCATGACGCCAAGGTCCACCACTTGCTAGAAATGATGGTGGTATGTATGAAACCACTATAGGACAAGATCTAGGAATAAAAATTCCTGCCTGAAGCCATAGCCACCCTTCCCATGAGGTTTCCCAGGGGAATATGCACAGAGACCATGTTGAATGAGCAGACCAGGGCCTCTACTCCAGGAAGAGAATGCCAGGGAGCTGGCTGGAGGGATCACGCTTTCCCCCACAGTCCAAGCCAGAATGCTGAGCTCTCATCACACTCTGGGTAGAAAAGGGCAAAGGGCCAGAGATCCCCCAGGAACTTACCTACAGTAATCTCTGGCCCTGGATCCAGCCAGTGAGATGGTGGGAGTCTGAAATGCTTCTCCTTGTTCTTTCCACCCAGGTGCCCACCTTATGAAGTCCTTCAGGGTATCCTGGCTTCACCTGTCTCCATGACCCTCTGCCTTGTCCTTCCTCTGGGCCAGCTATGGCGGCACCCTGGAGCTGAGATGCCCCAGTGTGGGGATAGGCTGGGGCTTCCTGAGTGGCTGCCTAAGGGGCAAAAAGCCACCACTGGGACGGGGGATGGGGGGCTGAACCATCCCAAGGCGCACCGATCCATGGGAGGCAGGATATGGGGGGTGGGACTGGGCCACAATTCTAGGTGTCGTAATGCGTGGTTTCTAGGACAGTCTGGTTGACTGTGGCCTCTGACTCGGGGGGCCCTTGCTATGTGGCAGGCCAGGTTTCCTCTCGGCTGCTCCCGACGTTACTGCGTTGGGACAGCTCATCATCATGGGTTGCTTCCCTTCCTTTGCCGACTCATGCGCCTTTCCCTTTATTCTCGCTGCCCTGGGGATCGCCCCTCCCAAACAAAGACATGGTGCTTAGCCCCGGTCTCAGGCTCCGTTGACCCGAGAACAAAACTAAAGCCTAAGGTTTTTATCCGATGACCTCCATTTCAGACACTGTGTACAGCCCAGGAATAAAGAAAGGCTATTCAGGAAAAGAAATGTTCCTTTAATGTTGTTTTATCTAAAATAAAGCAGCAAGGCTGGGCATGGTGATTCATGCCTGGAATCCTAGCACTTTGAGAGGCTGAGGCGGGAGGATCCCTTGAGCACAGGAGTTTTAGACTAGCCTGGGCAACAGAGTGAGACTTTGTTTCTACAAAACATACAAAAATTAGCCAGGCGTGGTGGCATGCACCTGTAGGCCCAGCTACTTAGGAGGCTGAGGCTGGAGGATCGCCTGAGCCCAGGAGGTTGAAGCTGTGGTGAGCCATGATTGTACCACTGCCCTCCAGTCTGGGCGACAGAGTGAGACCCTCTGACTCAAAAACAAACAACCAAACAAAACAGCAAAATAAAATGAAATAAAGGAGCAGAAAACAGGTATAAGACCTGGGAGCATTTGTTTATTGAAGAAGTTTTGAGATAAGACAGAGAAAACCTTCAAAGAGCTTCTATGTCTGAGGGGGCATGGAAAATGTCTACAGCAGGGTGAGAAAGAGGGAAGTCCAGGAAAGGGCAGACAGTGCGGCATGGAGCCCCAGGAGAGTTTTTGAGGGGAGAAGACATCATCTCAGCTGAAGCCTGGGCAGTAACTTACAAGGGTTGGAGGGATGGCATTCGAAGCAGAGGGAACAGAATATGCAAAGGCTACAGGAATGCAGGACCATGGTGTCCATGGGGACACCAGAATAACTGAAGGTGTGGGTGTCATTGGGCAGAGAGGGCATTGGCTTGAAGGAGAAAAGTCAGTAAAGGCAAAATGAAGACCACACTTGAACATGCAGACACTGGACTTCACCCTTGGGCTGTGGGAAGCACCTGCAACAGCACTGTGATGTGATCAGAGACAGAAGGCCAGCTCTGCAGTACCAGCTCAGAGGTGGTATGCATGGGCTTGGGGGAGTTAGGGCCAGGGGAGCAGTGTAGACATCCAGAAGGGAGGAGGGGTTGGCCAGAACTCGGAAGGCCTGGCAGTGGGGAGAGAGGGAAAAATCCAGGAGCCAGGAAGGAGACAGAATGAAAGGGGCAGGAGAGACACACAGCCAGGTGAGGCATCAGGTCAACCGAGGGTACTGTGCGTCTGGGGAAGAGAAGGTTCAGAGAGAACAGCCGCTCAGTCGAGACACACAAATTGTTGACTCCATTGTAATTCCCAAGAGAGGACACACGTGGGCAGTTGGCTGTGGGTTGGAATGGGCAGAGCTCAAAGACAGGCTAAGAGAGCAGGTCAGAATCCACAGAAAACAGGTGAACTGAGCCCCTGGATGAGATGATGAGATGAGGAGGGATAGACAGAAGAGAGGAGAGGTGGGAGTTGGGGGTGGGGGGAGGGGTAGCAGAGGAAGACTAGAAACTCATGCAGCCAAGAGGGATAGGCAAGGGGAGGGATCCTTCAATGATCAAAGAGAATTTTCAGTCCCAGCGTTTTAGAAACTTTCAGCTGGCAGAGTTATTGGAGGTCAGATTAGATTTTTATTCACCATTTTTTTCTGTGCAGGAATGTCTTTAGCAACCCTACGTTTATGTAGCTTCTGCTTGAACACCTCCAACTATGGGGAGCTTACTACCTTTGAGCTGGACCTCAGACTTGGGATGACCCTTGTGCTAGACAGCTCTCCTCTATATTGTGACCAAACCTGCCTTGCCAGGTTCCTACTCTCTGGTGCTGGATTTATCTTGAGGGTTAAAAGACTCATCTCTTTCCTCTGTCAGGGATTGACTTCCTAAGATTTGAAGACAGTGACCGTGTCCTCTGTGAATTTCCTCTTCATATTGACCATCCATAGTTCATACTGACCACTTATAATTCACATCATGGACCATCCGTAGTCCAAAGTCATTATCTGTTGATTGCCTGCGGAAAGACCAGACATTCTTGGGTTGACCTCCCCAGCGACAACTTTCAGCTGCAGGCCAAGAGTGCAGAAGGTCAAGGCCCACAACCTTTGCTGGTGTCCGAGACTGTGAAGAGAAGCTGTTATTTGACCCTGGTGGGAAAGGGCCAACTTACCCATGCTTATAAATGCAGTGTGTGCTGGGGAGCTGTCTGGGCCACAAAGTTGGGTATAAAAGTTTAGGTTGGTCCAAGGTCTCACCTAGGTTGTCCTGCAACAAAGAAAAAGTGGAATTAAACTATGTTTAATACCAAACCCCCACTATCGTCACTATGCTGAGCATCCTTTTCAACAAAGAGGGAAATTGGCCAGAGCCCCTTCTTGGTTCCTCCTTTGTGTGAATAGTATCAAACATGAGCAGAGAGGTAGACGGGTGCACCTTGCAGCTTGGTGATGGGCTGGAACCACTAACCTACGAATCAGCAGCTTCACCCTATGCCCCCTCCCCACCTCCAACTCACCAGGCCACTGGAGTTGTCTCCTGCTTGGCTCCCGGTATCAGAGCGTGTCCCCTGCCACATCCCTTCATGCTGGTCATAGTGATCCTCTCAAAATGCAAGACAAGTGTGCCACCCTGTACCTACAGCCAGGGCTTGCCACATCAAATGCCACCTCCTCATGAACCTCCAAGACTGCACTGCCCAACCCCGCTGGCCCCCACAAACTAGTCTTGCATCTGCCCCCTTCCCTGGGCACTGGCCCCAAAGCCAGACCTTCTTCAACCTCCCCCTCATGACCTGTAAACACTATGAGCAGGCAGATTTGAAGTGGGATGGAGAAAATCCAGGAAAACCATTGAGAACTCATTGGGGCCCCTCATCTTCCTCACCCCATCAATCACTCCGGGAACACAGTTGGGGGACCACGATTAAATGGGAATGCTGAACCCTCCTGACAATGAGCTAATCACCTGCCCTACTGGACTTACCACTTCCTGTCAAGCAGGCTGTTAAGTGAGGTGCTGAGGAGAGACTCCATCCATGGAGGAGTAGAGAAAAGAGGTTGGTGGCCAAGTCACTCAGCCCACGATGACGCTCATCTTCACAACCAAAAAAACGGGGGAGGACCAGGGTTCTCGCAGTCTGATGCAACAAAATGGGACTCCCTGAATAGTGCTGTCCTGAAGGTCATACAGTTCTCATGTGGGCACAGAGAACACCACATGCACCCTAATTACTGCACAGATGGCATGTGTGGGAGGTCCCTGTGTGAACACAGACCAAGCCCAAGTGGGGTTCAGGTCAGCAGATAAGTGGGGAGCTCATAAGAATCTGCGGAGGGTTTGCATTTGGCACCAGAAGAAGGGATTAGTAAACCCAAACCCTGGAGTGCTATTTTAATTGCAAGCCAAGGGAACCTCCTGTCAATAACATGTAAGTTGCTGGGTGTGAGGCGGGAACAGCACATGTATAGGGTGAAAGGCTTTATGCTGCTCGTCTGTCGGCTGTGTCTATGAAAGGCAGGAGCACTGGCATGCTGGACTATTTCCTCCACATGTCTTCCTTCTCCATGGACAGATGGTCCCAGGGAAGGAGAGGCCAAGGGAGGGGAAAGGCCTGGCCAGACCTGGGCCTTAGAATCTCTTGGAAGCATGGGACTCAGGCTGGGCCATATGTCGAAAGCTTCCCACTCTTGGCCTCAGGTGCCTGTGGCCGGTCTGCAAGGGGGTTTCATCCCATCGGGCACCCTAGGGTCTGAGACCAGGGAGGTGAGGTGGCCAGGGTCTTGTATCTCTGAGTTCAGGGCTTTGTTACAGACACAGGGTCCCTGGCAAGTGCCCAGCATTGAGATCACATGCGGATGGGTCAGGCAGGAGGAGAAGGGATTGGAATTGCAGGGCTGGGTACCCAAGAGGTCAAGACTATGGATCCTCCTCTCCTCCACCACACTGTCCGCCAACATCTGACTTCCTCAAAGTCCTCTCTCTGCGTGCCAACCTTGGCCCAGAACCTGAGTCTGTGAGCGTCCCCCTCCCTCCGCTCCTAGCCCCTCCTCTACCTGACTTGGGCAGGAGCTCTGTGCCTCCCAGCACACTTGAAACCGGGTCAATCAATGTCTGCAAAGTGTCACTCCATGACAGCACTTACCACATTTCTTGGGTTCTATGAACGCTTGGCTGCCTCTCCCAGTGACCCAGAGCCTCGTGAGTGAGACCGTGACTCAGTCATCCTCTGTACTGAGCCTCACTCCAGGGCTAGGGACACAGAGGTCCCCAGGCTATAAGGGCCTGGAGGGCTGACCCCAGTTCTGTCAGTGGTGGGTTGTCCCTGTGGTGCTGGTGACATGGTGTGGGCTCATTGGTACATAAGACCAAAACCCATCAGGCAGTCAGAAGAAAGAGACAGAGACTCCAGGCCTGGAAATCGGGACAAATGGGCCCACAGCCAGGCAGAGCGATTAGAAAAATCACACGAGCAGGTTATCAGGCGGAGGCAGGATCAGGGCAGGAGGTGGGAGTAGCAGGCAGCAAATAGGGCGCATAGGTGCAAGCCCCAGACAGGGCTGGTGCAGCTTCCCCACAGGGCTCCTCTGCATGGCTCAGGGAGCTGGGATTGTCAGCCAGGCCTTGTCATGTCTACTTACCAGCCAGCCAAGAAATGGCAGAGGCCGGTGAGGAAGAGGTTGTATCAGTCTTGCTTTGCATTTCTTTTCTTTTCTTTTCTTTTCTTTTGAGTCAGGATCTCACTTTGTCACCCAAGTTGGCGTGCAGTGGCATGATCACAGCTCACCACAGCCTCCACCTTTTGGGCTCAGGCAATCCCTCCACCATATCCTCCTTACTAGCTAGAACTCATGACCCCTCACAGCCCCCTGGCCAGCCGGCAAATGCTCATGGGACTGACCCACAATTCTGGAAGTGGCCTCCTCTGGGACCCTGTGGTCCAGGGTCCCCCAGGCCGAGGTCCAACCCGTCACACATCTACTCACAGTTTTCCATGGCTCCTCCCCATCCTCCAAATCAATGGCCTTGTCCTGTGGGCCTTCTCACCTCCTGTCCTGTCTCTGCTCACCTCCCTCCCTCTTCCATGCTGGGCTCACTGCCCACCATGCACCCTGGTCTCCAGCCCAACTAATTTTTTGATTTTTTTAAAAACATGGTCTCGCTATGCTGGCTATACTAATATCAAACTCCTGGGCTCAAGCAGTCCTCTCCTCTCAGCCTACTAAAGTGCCTGGACCATTTTGCATATTTTACCATGCTTTGACACTGGGGCCTTGCTGACCCAGGAGAGCCTGTCCCTCCCGGAGCTGGTCCATTCCTAGAGACAGAAACACCCACCCAGAGTGCTCTGCAAATGCAGAGTCCACAACCAACTGCCTGCTGTCCTCAGGCTCCTGCAGTCCAGAACCCTAGCCTTCTACCCTGAATCATCCCAAGACCAGTGCAGGACAGTTAGGGACTACCCTGATTGCCCAGAGCCTGCCAAAATTATTCACCCACTGAAATTATTCCAAGGTGCCAAGCACAAGTCTGCTTACCCTGCCTTGTCTCTCCTGGCCTGCAGAAACCACGATGTGGGTTTGTGCCAACTTTCCCTTGTTCCCTCTGCTTCCTGACCAGCCGGAGGCTTCCTGCTGTGGCCCTGTATAGTCCACACCTGTGGGGTCTTCTGGCTGTCAGCACTTGGGCCCTCTCCATGCCCTTTTCCAGTACAGAAGTCAGACACACAAAGTCACTGCCCCAGCTCCTGCAGTCAGGACGTGGGCCCATGTCACTGACTTCATCACCTGGGCACAGGGGCCCAGAGAAGCTGTGACCCAGGAGAGTGGGCAGCTCTGGCCCTGGTGGTAGCGCCTGCCTCTGGTGTTCTGAGCCAGCAACTGCCAGGCACGAGCTGCAGCTTCCAGCCTCCGGAAGGCATACGCAGTGCCCTTGCCAGGCCGGAGCATCAGGCTGGGTAGCATCCCTGTCTAGCCTCCCTATTGAGCTTAGACCTCAAGCCTTCCTGGCTGTTCCATGAGCTTCCCAATGTCCTTCCAGTGAAGCCCTGCTTTGACTAAATCAGCAGGAAGGGACTTTCTTGCCTCTAAGACCCCTGACCCCCCACAGCTCCCTGGCCGGCCGGCAAATGCTCATGGGACTGACCCATAATTCTGGAAGTGGCCTCCTCCAGGGCCCTGTGGTTCAGGGTCCCCCAGGCCGAGGTCCAGCCTGCCACGCATCTGCTCACAGCGCTCCATGGCTCCTCCCCATCCTCCAAATTGATGGCCTTGTCCTGTGGGCCTTTTCACCTCCTGTCCTATCTCTGCTCACCTCCCTCCCTCTCCCATGCTGGGCTCACTGCCCACCATGCACCCTGGTCTCCGGGCCTTTGCTTTTGCTGCTCTGGCCTCCTGGGACACCCTCCCTCCCCTTTCCCTCTCCCATCTTCAGCCATCAAAACGGGCTTTGTCTCCCCAGGCTCAGGCTGAGGCTGCCTCCTCCCTGAGGCCTCCCCTGATGAGGATCAGGCCCATATGTCTCTCCCTGAGCCTCCTGGCACCCGTCTCTCTCCGGCAGGGTTCTTGCAGTTGAGCTGGAATCTACTGCCCTGCTGACAGAGACCGCGTCTCGTGGGCTTGTCTCTCCTGAGCGGACTCAGAGCCGTCTGCTGAAGGAGCTAATAGCGCATCACGGATGGATGCTCCAAGCTCGGGCTGCTCCTCCGCTCCCAGCCAAACGGCCCTCCCACTCGGACTCTCCCAGCTTGCTGGGAGCCAAGCACGATTTTTGGCTGGCCTTGCCGAAGCGACATTCAAAAGCCCAGGCTGCCGTGTGAAATCTCCTGGCTCCTCCTTTGTGATATTCAAGCTAAAAATAAGATCCCCGGGGACCCCAGTCGCTGCCATTGTTGCTGCTATTGAAACGTGATGAGCGCCTGATCAAAATTCTCATGCATTGTTGACAGAGGAGGCAACCCGGCACTTATCTCCCAGTGACTTTAAAAATAGAGCCTCTTCCTTTTGTGCCAGGGCAAAGCAATAATTTAGATAATTGAAACTCTGAAATGAGTTGCAGACAAATCGCTGTGGCTTGGGGCCCTTTTATGAGACTTTTTCTTTGTATAAAAAAGAATGGAATCAGAAGAAGAATGTTTTGCTCACACAAAGACCCTGAGTGGGACGAATCCAGTCAGTGTAGAACTGCGCAGCGCTGAGGTCCCCAACTGTTAGGTTGGGGTTATCATGGCTTCTAGGGGCTGCAAACCTCCTTTCTACCCCAGGACAGAGAGTGGGTACAGGGCTGGCTGAGGGGTGGGGCCATTTGTGGTAGGGAGGCGAATGGGCTCTTGGGATGAGCCTTTTCCTTCCTCTCCCCCCAGGGAGTGGCTCTCCCCCTGCTTGGGAGGCGGGTCAGCCTGGCTGGTGAGCACCTATTAGCTCTGGAGAGAGATTCTCCCTGTCCCCTGCACTGGATCCCATCTGGAGCAAGTTTCTCTGTCCACATCTGAAATCAGAATACTGCACTCCAGGGGTTGGAAAGGGAAGGCTATTTGATCTTTCTGGGCCTCCCCAATCAGAGCCACCTGCCTCATAAAAGTGTTTCTAAATCCTCCTGGCTCTCTGTTGTCATTGCCTGTAGCAGCCACCCTCCCTCGCTTGGGGGACTGCAGCGGCCTCCTCCCTGGTCTCTCCATTGCCCTCCTGGGGTACCCTCCCAACATCCCCCCACTGCATCCCCACCCCATCCCCACATACACATTCGTATTTTCCCTACTCCAACGGCCAGAGTGATCTTTACAACACATGAATTGAGAGTCTCTACTCCCTCATTCCTGGTCCCAACTGAGCGCCTATCCTTTGAGAACTCAGTGCACATTCTCACCACAACCCCACACAACCTGGCATTAACACCTTCCAGTCTCCCCAGCCACCCCCACATCATGTCCCTTTTGCTATAAGGACCAGGGACTTCCGTCCCAACCCCCCTAATGGATACCCCTAAGGGCCTTGCCAGGGTCATCAGATTAAAACAGGACCCCCAGTTAAATTTGAATTTCCAATAAGCAACCAGTAATGTTTGAGAAGTACGTCCCCGATGGGAACATTCTTCAGACTTTATATTCAATATTCTGCAGGATTTAAGACCCTATGCAGACGACTCACCCATAGCTCCCCACCCTCGATGGCCCAGCTTATCACCCAGCTGTCCTCGAAACAGCTTCATGTGGGTATCTGATGTCCCCTCAAACTGAACAAGTCCCAAATAGGAGTCCTGACCCTCCTCCCACCTTTCCTGGCCACCCTGTCCACATCCATGGTGGTACTTGGAGGCTCTCAGGATCTCCTCAGATGAGATGCTCAGGCCACCCTGTCCCAAGGCAGGGTTTGCATGAAGCATGAGCTGTCAGTTAAAGGGTTGCCTCTGTGGGTGGCTCTAGGCAGGGCTGATAGAGAACAGCTTCACGGTGTCTCCTGGAATCACCACCCAAGTCAAATACCTGCCCCCAAATCCTCGTCTCAGCTTTGCTTTGGGATGATCCTAGACAGACATCCATTAGCTTGACAAACCCCCCCCGCCCCACTGCTGCTCCACATACCTTCCTCATTTCACCCCATCTGTATCACTCACAGCAACCAGAGTCGTCTTCCGCAAACACAAGTTAACAATGACTTCCTCCGCCCTAAGTTAACATCCAAGTCCCTCACCTGTACCTCCAGGATCTGGCTCCGTCCTTTTCTCTGTCCAAGCTCCTCTCTGGCCCAAGGCATTTGCACATGCCACTCCCTGGACCTGGACCCACGCTCCTTCAGCCTAGCTAGGTCAGATCAGCCTGCGGGTCTCTTCTTACCCAGGTCCACCTCACCTACATCCCATTTGGATTTCTCTCCCTCATTAACCTCTCTCGGTCCACCTGGACTCCAGCATGGCCCCGCTTCATTAAGTGGGCGCACCTGTGCATGCATGCTTGTCTTGGGGTGGGGCCCCTTCGCTGAAACATGAGCTCCATCAAGGCACACACCTGTAGGTCTTGTTCATCATTGTATCCCAGCCCCTGGAACAGTGTCTGGCACAGAACGGGTGCCATGCTTTAAGGATGAGGTTCTGGGACAGAGAGAGCAACAGACCTCTTTTGGGGCTGGGCCAGGTATGGGACACTAGCCAGGAGAGTGTACTAGGGCCACTAGCTCTGCTGGGCCATGGCCTGAGGCAGCTCTCCCCTGGCTGGGATCCCTGGCCCAGGATGAATTCTCACCTTCTGAGGCCACAGAGTTTCTAGGGAAGAGCACTGGATTGGGAGTCAGGAGTCAAAGTCTCTTCCTCTCCCTTCCCCTGTGTCCCCAGCTGTAGACTAGAAGGTGATGACCTTGTAAAATGATCATTAGAAAGCACTAATTGTGCAGAGGTGAACCTAACCTGGGTCTCCTTTCCAGGGCAGAGGACCTAGGGACCCATTTTCAGCCTTTTGTTGGTTTGTTTTAATAG
>CAUYQG010029136.1:0-54584 GCA_963574415.1 Tarsius wallacei
TTTGAGTTTCTTGTAGATCCTAGATGTTAGACCTTTGTCAGATATACAGTTGTCAAAATTTTTTCCCAGCCTGCGTGCTGTCTCCCTGTTCTCTTGATGGTTTCTTTGGCTTTGCAGAAGGTTGTCAAGTTGATGAGGTCCAACTTGTCTATCTTATCTCTTATGGTATGGACACTTGGGGCTTTGGTCAGGAATTGGTTGCCAGTTCCAATTTCCATAAGGTTGTCTCCTGCGTTTTCTAAGGTTCTTATAGTTTGAGGTTTTATGTTTAGGTCTTTGATCCATTGAGAGTTGATTTTTGTGTATAGTGATAGGTAGAGGCCTTGTTTTCATCTTCTGCATGTGGTCAGTCAGTTTTCCCAGCACCATTTACTGAATAAGTTCTCCTCTCTTCAGTGGTTATTAGTGGAGGCTTTGTCGAAGATGAGTTGGTTGAGAAATTGAGGTTTTGCTTCCAGAATCTCTATCCTGTTCTATTGGTCTATATGCTTGTTCTTGTACCAATATCAGACTGTTTTGATTATTGTAACCTTATAATAAAGTTTATAGTCTAGAAGTATGATACCTCCCACTTTGTTTCTTTTGCTGAAGATTGTTTTGGCTATTCATGGTTGTTTATAATTCCATATGAATTTTTATATTGTTGTTTCCAGGTCTGAGAAGAATGGTGCTGGTAATTTAATGGGTATTGCATTAAATCTGTAGATTGCCTTTGGTAGGATGGACATCTTAACAATGTTGATTCTTCCAATCCATGAGCATGGAATATTTTTCCATTTGTTTGTGCATCTTTGATTTCTTTGAGAAAAGTTTTGTAGTTTTCATTGTAAAGGTCTTTGACTTCTCTGCTTAGGAAGATGCCAAAGTATTTCATTTATTGTATGGCTATTGTGAATGGGATTGTGCTTTTTAATTGGTTCTCTGCCTGTTTGTTATTGGTATATAAGAATGCTACTAATTCTTGCACATTGATTTGGTATCCTGAGACTTTGCCAAAGTCCCTTATCTGTACAAGGAGGTTTTTGACAGGTTCTCTTGGGTTTCTGAGGTATAGAATCATATTGTGAGCAAAGAGGGATAGCTTGACTTCCTCATTCTTTACTTAGATACCTCTGATTTCCTTCTCTTGTCTGATTGCTCTAGCTAGGACTTCCAAACTTTATTGAACAAGAGGGGTGCAAGTGGTCAGTTTTGCCTTGTTCTGGTTTTCAGGGGAAGTGTTTCCAATTTTTGTCCATTTAGCAATATGTTGGCTGTGGGTTTATCATAGATGGCTTCTACTATTTTGAAGTATGTTCCCTCTATGTGTAGGTGTTGAAGAGTTTTTATCAAGTAGGGATGCTGGATTTTATCTTATAACCCTACCTCTTACCAAAAATACTTTTTATGCAAAAAGAAACAGCATAAGCAAAGTAAAAAAGATAAATGATAACCTAAGAAAAAGATACATGCATCAGACTATCAATAAACTTTATTTTTTAATTTAAAAATTTAAAAAATTATTTTAGATTCAAGTAGTATAACTGTGTATTCATTAAAAGGACATATTATATAACAGTGAGGATTGAGTCTCAGTTGACACTAAACTTAATTTATAAAGATGTTCTAAAAGAAAAATAAGTTCCACAGCTCTACCAAAAAGTAATCTAGAAATATGAACAGATAATTTGTAGAAAAATTAATGTGACTGATTCTTAAACAAATGAAAAGATGCTCAACCTCAGTTATAAGTGAAATGCAAATTATTATTATACTAAGATACCATTGAATTTAAACACATCAAATATAATTCACTCCATATGTTCATAACATTACATACAGGCAAAAACAAAAACAAAAACAACAAACTTCACTGGTCACCCATGGAGGATTCCTGAGAACCAATTCATTATTATGAGCATCAATAAGTAAAAAAGAAAAAGAATCAAACATTTATTTTGCCTTTCCCAAATGGACTGTCCCTCAGTGTAGTCAAAGAGGTAGAAAGTGGAACTTTCTTTTTACAGAATTGTTCCAGCTCATAAATTAAAAAATGACGAAATTTAGAAATCACCATTTTTCAACCCCTCATGAATTAGTGTAATAAGGATCCAAATTTGATAAATTTGGATCTTCTTGAGCTTAGCTACCCCACTTCTATGCTGTAAACCCCTGATCCATTGGTCATATTTTGAAACTGTAACTTTGAAAGACTATTCATTGCAGCACTATTTGTGAGAGTAAACCGAACTTGGGGCAATCCAAATGTCTGTCAGTTGGATACAAGGCAGATTAACTGAGGGACATTTACAAATTACTAGGGTAGGGTGTGGTCACAAAAGAAAAAAAAGAATGAGAAAGATTTCCTCTGCAAAGTGATATCCAGGATTTATGATCAAATGAAAAAAGTAGGATGGAGAATAATAAATATAATAGACTAAGACAGATGGAACATATGAATATATAGAGAATTTGCTTAAAATTTAAAATCCAATGGATGATAAACATTTTTACATGGCTACCTTAGAGAAAGAGGAGGAATAGAGGGGTAGGAAGAGAAGATAGACGTCTTTGAAGAAATCTTATTTTGAAGATTTAATTAATTTAAAAATATAATTTCAAAAGTGAAATTAATTTTTTTCTTTTTTTTTTTTTTTTTTGAGTTAGAGTCTCACTCTGTCGCCCAGACTGGAGTGCAGTGGCCGCTTCCGGCCACCGCAGCCTCGACCTGCTGGGCTCCGGCGATCCTTCTGCCTCAGCCTTCCAAGTAGCTGGAACTACAGGCGTGCACTACCACGCCCGGCTCATTTTTTGATTTATTGTAGAGATGAGGTCTTGCTTGCCCAGGCGGGTCTCGAACCCGCGGGCTCAGGCAATCCACCCACCTCAGCCTCCCAAAGGCACGGGATTACAGGCTGAGCCACCAAGCCCAGCTGTGAAATTAATTTTAACAAAAACAATCTCTAAAACTCAAAAATAAAGTGAACTAAATGAACTTCTATGGTACCCATCCGACAGCATAACCACAAAGAGGAACTATTCAAAATGCCGTTAAAACACACTTCCTACTGTGCGTCTCCAGCCACAAATCTTTAAGGCAAAAATAACTGTGAACAAATCTTCCACTGTTTTCAGTAACTGTGTTGCTCCTACAAGTGTTGATATTGTGGTTTGCTGCTTCTTTTTTTTTTTTCTTTCAGAAAGCAGGATTTATTAGGAGGACAGAAAAACTCCCACAGTGGGAGGGGAGCTGAGGGGTTTGCCCAGTTGCTGCTTCTATCTGTGTGTGTTTGGAGATAACAAAAAGAAGTCATCACTTTGGCTTCACTGAGAAGCTGGAGTTTTAGCATGAAAAAAAATAGATACAAATGTAAGATTGACGGTACAAAGTTCTAACTTTGAACCAGAAGCTTCAGGAAGCACTTTAGATAGAGTTGATCTTAAATAGCAAATAAACAAGAAACAAACAAAATTGTTGTCTCTTTCTACTGTGAGTCCTGGAATCAATGACCAGCCCAGTACCCAGATTTTAGTTTTGATCTTGCATTTCCCACTAAAGTGAGAATAGGCTCTTCTAGGTCTGGGGAAATATGTGTAAGAAGATTTTGGAACACCTTATCACATCAGAAAGTAAGGAAGCCGTCAAGGGCTGCTACAGATCTATCAAAAAGACTCAGAAACCAAGTGGAAAACCCCAAATGTCCATGGATAAACACAAAGTGGCATATCCACAGAATGGAATAGTATTTGACAAGAAAAAGAAATAAAATACTGATACATGCTGCAATGACGACCTATGAAAACATTTTGTTAAGTCAAATCAGCTGCTCACGAAAGATCACATATTATATGATTCCATTTATAGGAATTCTCCAGAATAGGCTCATCTATGGAGATAGCAGATTAGTGATTGCCTCGCTCTGGGGAGTGCAGGGAGGGAGGAGGTAGGTGGAGGAAAGCAGGGAGTGACTGCCGGGTTTATTTGGGGATGACAAAAATGTCCTAAGATGGCTCGTGGTGATGGTTGTGCAACGACATGAATATACTAAAAACCACTGGATTGTACCCTTTAAATGGGTGAATTATATATATCAATAAAACTGTCTAAAAGATATTCAGGGGCCAACTTTAGCAAAGATAGCAAATTGCATACTAAACATGCCAAATGTAGTTAAATGTCAAAGTTCACGATGATACTAAAAAAAAATCTTAATTGTCTCTGGAGAACACCTTGGGACCAACTCAGTATTTTTGAAACCAGTAAGTGCTATGGTTTAAATGTATGTATCCTCCCAAAATTCTATTCTGCATTATGTCTATCTGTTCAAGCACCAATATACAGCTTTTTTTTTTTCTTTCTTGAGTCAGGGTCTCACTGTGATGTCTGATCACAGCTCACTGCAGCCTTGACTTCCTGGACTCAGGCGATCCTTCTACCTCAGCCTCCCTAGTAGCTGGGGTTACAGACGTGCATCATCACGCCCAGCTAGTTCTTTGATTTTTTGTAGAGGTGAGATCTCACTATGTTGCCCAGGCTGGTCTCAAACTCCTGGGCTTAAGATTCTCAGAGTCCTGGGATTATAGGCATGAGCCTCTATGCCCGGTCACACTTTTTAAATGATAGAAGCTTCAGAGTATGTTTTAATATCAGAGAGGTCTGGCCACCACCATCCCCCACCCTGTTCCTCTTCTTTCTCGGGGTGTTGTGTTTGCTTGTTTGTTATTCCTAATGAACTCTATAATCAGCCTGTCTGGTCCAGGAAAAAAGGTTGGTAAACTTTAGATTACATCACATTTATATACTAGCTTAGTGAGTGCCGATTATTTTCTTTTTTTAAGCCGAGTCTTCCTATCCAAGACTGTGGAGTATCTTCATTTGTTTTCATTTTCTTTTGTGCCTTTCATGAGTGCTTCATGGATTTCTTTATGTAGATTTTGGGTACTCCTTGGTAAGATTTATACCCAAGCACTTCTCTTTTTTTCTATCATAAATGTGATCTTCTCTTCTATTTTATCTTACTGGTTTTCATTTATAAGATATGAGTATTTATCTGTGCTAATTAAAAAAAAATGCTTTCTTACTAAATTCTCTGACTGTCTTAGTATTTTTTCCTTTGGTTCTTTGGAAAACTTTTTCATATTAGAAAGTGAAAGCTTTTTAAATATTAGCAACTCTAAAGGAATGCTGTAAGTATGAATCACTGAGAAAGTCTGTCTCTTATGAGCTGCGGGAATGAAGTCAATGCAATTGCTGCAACTTGTTGGCAACGTGCTAGGAAAATTATCTGTAAGGAAAGGAAACAGAGCTTTTGCAGTGCTCGGATTGCAATAGCAGAGTTAGAAGGCTGGAGACAACAGTGCAAAAGTATGCAATTTTCCTTGTGTCCCCTCCTTCTCCAACTCCTGTGCTTCGTTTTCTTCCTGCATTGCCACCACATCCGTGAATGTTATTCCCAACAGCCTGCATCTCTCCCTCTTTCTAGCTTCTCTTTACTCTCTACATCTCCTGTTCCTTTTATTTCTCTTTTTCTTGGTCAGGTGCTTATGCTTGTTTTCCATTGGAGGGAACATTGAAGTATCCTCAGAACGAAGATCCAATCCAGGAAATGTCCTAAAATATCATAAGAAAATATGTTGTCGTGTATGTTTATGACTTTGTTCCTGGAAAAACTGTTTTTTTTGTGTGTAAAGGACATAGGGCACGGCATAGCTTATCATAAAGATGATCAGTGATAAGAATAATGGTGAAAACCTCCATTTAATGGGCAAATCCCAAGGGTCAGATACTGTACTAGAGACTCATTCATTCATTCAATCAATATTGATTGAATTCCAGGGACCATTCAACCTGGTGCAGATAAATTAAATGAAATCTCTGCCTTCATGGAGCTTACAGTGGAGGAAGACAGAAAATAAGTGAAATAAACCAGCAGAATGTATACCATCTACCTTAGCTCTACTCTTCTAGAGAGAAGAGGTTGAGGCAAGGATTTGGAGGTGAAAAGCCAGGGTTGGGAGAATGTAGGCAGAAGGGGAGAGAGACAAGATGTGAAGCAGAGCAAAGTGATAGTTGCTGAGAGGCACTGCAGGTTACATGACCCTAGGCATGTCAGAGTTCTCTGGAAGAATTAAGTAGAAATTGCGTTTCAGCATAGTCACAAAAGGCAAAAGTGTGTCAGCCTGGCTCCACCCCATCTTCCTTTTCCCATTGGTGAAATATTACCCCATGGGGAGTTAACCTCCTCACACTTCCAGGTTGTGCTTTCTGGACCCTTAGGGGTCTACCAGAAAGCCAAACCCCAACTAAGTCTGTTGATAGAAGGATGGCTCAGCAGAGTTCTGATCAAGAGAAAGGAAGGAGATAAGGGGAATAAAAGGTGTTGGCTTGTGACCTAATGTGACTGACACAGTCTGGCAGTGATGGAGATACAACACATGAAGTCAGAGCGGTAAAGGGGATGGATGTTTAAAACCTTCTAGACTCTTGAAAGGACATCGGTTTTTACTTGGCATAAGATAGGAAGCCACTGAAGGGAGATCTTTGAGCAGAGGAGTGACTGATATGAGTCATGTTTCCACAGGACAACCCTGCAAAGCCAATAATTTAAGCATAAGGAAATATTTAATATATTAGTTAAAACTTTTTTATTCACTTATAAATTTATATATTTATTTTATGCCTCAATTTTAGACCTGTACATTTCTGTTTGATGGAAAGTTGAGCAGAATTTGGTCCATATTCTTTCACTCCTTCCAAAAATATGTATTCATTCCCTGCTGTGTGCATGGCACCATACATTGATTGATGTAGAATAAAAAAGATGGACAACAGGTCCCTTTTCTATGAAGGAATTTATAGGCTAGCTGTAAAAAGAAGACAGGATTTGTATTTAAATTATTTAAATCCAATGATTTTTCCCTTTTGAGGAGTTCTTGCTTATTTCATTTAATTACCTAAAAGAAAACAGCTATCTCTTTTTTAAAGAAGAGCTCTATCTGAGAACTGGAAGCAGACAAAATATGGGACTCCCTCTTCAATTTTATAGATTTTGACTTCCAACTTGACTGTTCAGTTAGCACATTAGAAGACGACTCCTTCCCTCCCCATCACTAAGCCTTGCAAACCCAACCTGTGATCACAAAATCCAGCTGTGCACTTTCTATTTCTCACCTCATTGTCGGGAATAAAGATTCAGCAATCCCTGCTTAACTGACAATGTTGTCAGTGACACCTGAGGCAAAGTAAAAACCAGCTCAGCAGTTCCCCGGTAGCTGAGCCTCTGTGGCATAGCATTAGTCAAAGCCAGGTGGTTCCTGGACCACCCTCTCCTCCTTTCCATCTCCCCGCATAGGATGAGGTGGGGGAGTGGGTAGTCCTGCTGCAGCCAGCAAGATGCTCCATATCTGAACTTGCTTCTCTTACTTTGATGAGGAGACGTGACAAGGCTAAATAGCAAGTGTTGAGTCAAGAGACTGTTGTGTCTGCCTTTGGCCATGATTTCAGTTATTTTCAGGACTTGAGTCTTACAGTCGTGCCCTTGGCTTTCCTGCAGGAGACTCCGGAAAGCATCACATTTTAGAAGCAGGAACCATGGAAAAGGATTCAGGACACATAGGGTTGAGCCCTACCTCTGCCGTGCTCTGCCTATGAAGCGTGCAATGTCTGAAGCATGTGCCATTCCCTGTTCTTTCACTCTGTATTTGGGTCTTGCAGTGTTCACCAGCGGACGCCAACAGAGTCATACTGCCCTTTGCAGCTCTTAAAATTCCCACGTGAGAAAGCCCATCTGTATTCTGCTTGAGCTTGCCTCCCTGCTCTGTGTGAATATGCACGCTCTCTCTGGCTCTGCAGGTCAGAATAAACTCGCCTGTGACCCTTGCCAGAAATGTACAATGACTTCTGTCTTAGCCAGTTTGTTCTCAACTATTTCATCCTTTCAAACCTTTTTGAGTGTGTGTGTGATGTGCTTTTGTTTATTTTTCATTGGTAGGAACACTGGAGTATAATTAGGACTAAGCAGTGGTTTTGTGTAGCTATTCTTAACATTCTGTAGTCCTGAAACTATTATCTTTTGCTTACCATAGCTGCTTCTTACCTGGCTGTGCAAATCATTCATTCATTCATTCATTCAACACATATTCATTAACAGTTTATTATATGCCAGACACTATAAAACCCAACAATCACCCCACCTCTTTGGGAGGCTGCTGGCTCAGGGTTGTGTATATATGCTTGTTGTTTTCCTATTTAAGGATCTTTGCTGTGATAATTTATTTTTTATTTTTTTCCCAAAGCATATTACTTGCTTATTTAATTTACTGGTGATTCCTGTTCCTGTCTTTACTGAAGGATGTTTTTTCTTCAAGTTAAAACTATCTTTTTTATTTTAATTTCAAAGGTGTGGGGTACAATTCAGGATTAGGTATACAAATAGTCACCATACAGGTAAAATTTGGGTCTCTCTTTGGTCCCCACTATGCCTGGTTTGAGATCAGGTACCCTTATTGATGTTGTGTTCCTCCCTCCCCCGGCAGTATCCTGCTACTGCCAATCTCTTTCTTATAGTATTATGGTAAATGCTCAGGGTCTGCTTATGAGTGAGAACATGTGGTTCTTTGTTTCTATGGAAGAGGAAGACTTTTATGGAAATATGGTTTCTTTACTGATCAAGTTTCTGAACCTCAAAAGCCCTCTAAGATTCCGTATTAGAAGTCATTACAATTAGGAATTCTTGCTTTATTTATATGGAAAATTCTACTTAGTGATGGCAAACATCCCCCTCCCCCCCACCAAGGTACATAGAAGATAGAAATGATTTTAACAAAAAATAGTTATCATTCTTTTTTTTGGAATAAGTTATTGGGACAAATTTTTCTGAGCTACAAAGGCATAAGAATAATGGCATCAGTTTTGAAATAAAACTGAGGGTAAGCCGGGCTCGGTGGCTCAGCCTGTAATCCTGCGCCTTGGGAGGCTGAGGTGAGTGGATTGCCTGAGCCCGCGAGTTCGAGACCCGCCTGGGCAACTTGGCGAGACCTCATCTCTACAATAAATCAAAAAATTAGCCAGGCGTGGTAGCGCATGCCTGAAGTTCCAGCTACTTGGAAGGCTGAGGCGGAAGGATCGCTGGAGCCCAGCAGGTCGAGGCTGTGGTGGCCGGGAGCAGCCACTGCACTCCAGTCTGGGCAACGGAGTGAGACTCCAACTCAAAAAAAACCCCCAAAAAACTAACAAACAAACAAAAAACTGAGGATAAGACCGCTACATGAACTATCTGGGAATTTCTACCTACAATAAAATACATTGGGAACATGGAGAATTTAGCTTGCCAAATAGTTTTGCACTGATTATGAAAAGTACATTATTCTTTTTTAATATGCAGCAATGAAATTTATTTGTGTATCTGCTAGATAGCATCCAAGCATAAAATCCACTTTTTCAATTCTTACATCACCTCACTTTATTTATTACACACATATTTCTACTATTTCCCATTTAAATTATGTATGTGTGTAAAGTGTGTATATAAGTGAAGGTGGTATAGTAGATTGTAGTAATAGAAGGATACTGAAGTTTGAGATGAAGAGTTTAATAGGTAGTCTAGACCAGGGATCCCCAGCCCCTGGTTATCGGTCTGTGGCCTGTTAGGTACTGGGCCGCACAGCAGGAGGTAAGCAGTGGGCAAGCGAGCAAAGTTTCATCTGTATTTTCAGCTACTCCCCATCACCTGCATTACTGCCTGAGTCCCGCCTCCTGTAAGGCATTAGAGCCTCATAAGCTGTAATCCCAACACTTTGGGCAGAAGAGGCAAGTGTATTGCCTGAGCCTGCAGGTTCAAGATCAGCCAGGCAACTTGGCAAGACCTCATCTACAATAAATTTAAAAAAATTAGCCAGGCATGGTAGCATGCGCCTGTAATTCCAGCTACTTGGAAGGCTGAGGTGGACAGACTGCTAGAGTCCAGTGGGCTGACACTGGGGTGGTGTAAGTGTACCACTGCATTCCAGCCTGGGTGACAGAGTGAAACTCCAACTCCAATTCTCATAAAAGTGCGAACCCTCTTGTGAATTGTGCATGTGAAGGATCTAGGTTGCACGCTCCTTATGAGAATCTAATGCATGATGATCTGGGGTGGAGCTGAGATGGTGATGCTAGCACTGGGGAGTGGCTGCAAACATTAACAGTGAGGCTTGCCTGCACAGAGATCATCATAAACCAATTGCTTTGAGACTCATATCAAGACCCTATTAGTGAATGGTAAGTGGGTTGATGTACTTCAATTGTACAACCATGGTTGGTGGCAGGCTTTAAGTCAGAATCTGACACTTATTTTAGTCCATGCATGGTCCTCCCATTATTTTTTTTACCACTTCTGTCCATGCCTCTTTTTTTTATGGTGAGTTGTATAATTATTTCATTATATATTACAACGTAATAATAATATAAATAAAGGGCACAATAAACGTTATGCATTTGAATCATCCTGAAACCATTCCCACCCCACCCTCACCCGGTCCATGGAAAAATTATCTTCCACGAAACTGGTCCCTGATGTCAAAAAGGTTAGGGACCACTGGCCTGGACTACAACACCTCTTCAGATGAAAACAGCCCCCTCCTGAACTATCATGCACTTTCAGATTTTTTCTCTCTTTCCTCTATGTGGGCCCACATAGTGTAGTAATGATAGAAAGAACAGAACAGAATCAAATGCAGGGATAATTACCAATACAATCACATCTCATTTTTTATTGTGCTTAACAGAGATTGTACTGTTTTCTTTTTATTTTTTCCACATTGAAGGTCTGTGGCAACCTTGTGCCAAGTAAGTCTATTGGCACCATTTTTCCAACAACATGCGCTCATGCAGTCAGTGATCATTGACACTGCTATTATAATTGTTTAGGGGTGCTTCACACCACACCTGTAAGATAGTAAACTTAATCAACAAATGTTGTGTGTGTTCTGACTGCTCCCTCATCTTTCTTTTACTCCTCCCTGGTCCCTGAGACAACATATTGAAATTAGGCCAGTTAATAACTCTGCAATAGTCTGTAAGTGTCCAAGTGATAGGAAGAGTCACACATCTCTCACTTCATATCAAAAGCTAGAAATGATTAGGCTTAGTGAGGGAGCACGTCAAAAGTCAAGACAGGCCAAAAACTAAGCCTCTTGCATCAAACAGTTAACAAGTTGTGAATGCAAAAAAAAAAAGTTCCTGAAGGAAATTAAAAGTGCTACTTCAGTGAACACACAAACGATAACAAAGCAAGACAGCCTTACTGCTGACATGGGAGAATGTTTGCGTAGTCTGGATAGATAAAAAAAGCCACATTTCCTTAAGCCAGAGCCTAATCCAGAGAACTCCCCTAATTCCATGGAGGCTGAGAGAGATGAGGAAGCCGAAGAAGAAAAGTTAGAAACTAGCAAAGACTAGATCATGAGGTTTAAGAGAAGGTACTCTTCTTCCTAACAGAAAAGTGCAAGGTGAGGAAGCAAGTGCTGATGGAGAAGCTGCAACGAGTTATCCAGAAGTGCTGCTTAAGATCACTGATGAGGGTAGCTACACAAAACAACAGATTTTCAATGTAGACTGCACAGCCTTCTCTTGAAAGAAGGCGCCAACTAGCACTTTCATAGCTAGAAAGAAGTCAATGCCTGGCTTCAAAGCTTCAAAGGACAGGCTGACTATCTTATCAGGGGCTAATGCAGCCAGTGATTTTGTTGAAGTCATGCTCGTCTACCATTTTAAACATCCGAGGGCCCTCAAGAATTGTGCTAAATTGACTGTCTGTGCTCTGTAAATGGATCAACAAAACATGAAAGATAGCACATCTGTTTCCAGCACAGTTTACTGCATATTTTACTGTTGAGATCTACTGCCCAGAAAAAAAAGATACCATCTAGAATATTACTGCTCACTGACAATGCACTTGGTCACCCAAGTGCGCTGATGCACCCATACAAGGAGGTTAACATTGTTTTAATGCCTGCTAATACAGCGTCTAATCTGAAGTCCATGGATCAAAGAATAATTTTAACTTTCAAGGCTCATTGTTTAATAAATACATTTCATAAGACTAAAGCTGCTACAGACAGTGGTTCCTGTGATAAATCAGGACAAAGTACATTGAGAAGCTTCTGGAAAGCATTCACCATTCTAGATGTCATTAGGAGTTCATGATTCGTGGGAAGAGATTCACATATCAACATTAGCCGGTGTTTGGAAGTTGATTCCAACCCCCATGGATGACTTGGAGGAGTTCAAAACTTCAGTGGAGAAAAAGAAAATGGGCTAGAATAAGAAGTGGAGCTTGAACTGTTGCTATCTCATGATCAAACTTGAACAGATGGTGAGGTGATTTTTAGGAATGAGCAAAGAAGGTAGTTTCTTGAGAGGGAATCTACTTCTAGTGAAGATGCTGTGAACATTGTTGAAAGGACAACGGATTGAGAATATGATATATATTTAGTTGATAAAGCAGCAGCAGGGTTTGAGGGGATTAGCACCAGTTTTGAAAGTTCTACTGTGGGAAAAATGCTATCAAACAGCATCACATGCTACAGAGAACTCTTTTGTGGGAAGAAGAGTGAATTGATACAGCCCACTTCATTGTTATCTTACTTTCAGAAATCGCCATAGCCATCCCAGCCTTCAGCTACCACCATCCTGACTGGTCATCTGCCATCAACAGCAAGGCAAGACCCTCCCTCCACCAGCCCAACAGATTAGGACCTGCTGAAGGCTCCGATGAGCATTTATTAACAATAAAATATTTTTAAATGAAAGTATGTGCCTGGTTTTTGAAGACATTTTAAAGACAATACTATTGCACACTTAACAGACTACAGTTTAGTATAAATGTTACTTTTATATGCACTGGAAAACTAAAAGTTTGGTGTGACTCACTTTATTGTAATATTCATTTTATTGTGACTATATGGTCTCGAACCAAGCCTGCGGTATCTCTGAGATATGTCTGTATTATATCTCTCATTCCACCATCTTCGAAATCAGAATGAGTCTTACAGTTAACAGAATGTATCTCAGATCTGATGAAATGTAGTTATTCATGAACTGGAAGGCAAGAATTTTAATGCTGGTTGGTTGATCAACTGTGATGATGCCTGTTTTAGTTTGGAATCCTCACTTTCCCAGCACCTTGCCTTATACACATGCAGTAGATGCTCAAATATTTGTTCTTGAAGGCAATTGAAGAAATACAGATAGATAATGCTGGATGACCAATAACTTTAGAGAATACTGTTAGCTAATTTAATGGGTTAAAATGGAGGGCTGTTTGTCTAGGTAAGATTGTCTTGCTTGAATGCTTTTATACATATTGTGGCCATTTATTTGTTACCAACTTATGTCCTCTGCATTGGACAATGAGTTACACATATCCATTAAAAGGTTTCCTAATTCTGAAGGTCTTGGAGATAGCACTTGTGGGTTTTCAGGGCACTGCCAGCTATGATGATCCCTGACCTCTAGGACCATCCAACAGAGAGAAGACACCGTGAAATCTATTAGATTCAATGATGGTGATGACTCCAAGGAGTCTTCAGGTTGCCTTCCAAAAGATGTATCTCTTGAGGGCCTCTCAAGTACGCTGGGGAAACAGTACAGCAGTGAGCAAGACGGATAAGCTCTCTGCTCTGGTGGAACTGCAGAGGTAGACTTTTGGCATGATGTATGTACACACATTAGTGTAATGCCCAATTTGCAGTAGGCATGCCGTGAGTGTCAATTTTCTTTCATTCCAGGAGAGTCCCCAAGTTGGAGGACCCAGCATCTTCCCATCCATGCTCTCAACTGGCTCTTCCATCCCACGGTGTTGTTTTCTTGCAGGAGAACATTTGTTTTGGTACACAGGAACAAGACATGTGCTTGCTACTAATGAGAGCCTGGCTGGAGGAAGCCGCAGCAGACATCCGTACACATTAGAGTCTAAGAAAGTGTTCTCTATCCTTTAAGAAAACCATTACTTGGCTCACTGCAAGCTAATTGCATTTGTTCAGTCATTGTGAAAATGGATGCAGATGGGATGAGCTAAGAGATACCCTACTGTTAAATCACAAAATAGAGCCACTTGTTCAGGAGATACCATGGCCTGGGATGAGGCTTTCACTGAGAAGTGGGAAATCGCTTGGTAAATTTCTCTTTTCTGCTTAAGTAACTCTTTTAATTAATTTTTACTGACCTACTCCTCTAATGCAAAAGATACAAACATATAAAGAGATGGGCTTGCTGGCAGTCCCTTTCAGGGTTAAAAAGTGAAGATGAGGGAGATGAATTTGTTCTGTCTTTCAATCTGGAACAGAGTTTTGGTGTACTAGGCTCTGCAACTTTGATAATTAGCCACAATGGACACAATGTTGTACTATTATCTTATTAATACTGTGTGATAGGAGAGTACTTTTTAAATGAAATGCTATGATGGGATTCATAACTGAAGCAATACAATCAAATTTTAATGGAAAGAAATATATAACATTAAAATAAAAAGTTTGTAAGATCTCTGTTTGAAGGAGACACATTAAAACATATATACACACACATATATATGTATACACATATACACATACATATATAAAAATAAATATACATATAAAATTTATAGGTCTGACCTTGAAATGTCAGCCAAAGTGGATTCAAAGTTAGCCTTCTGGATACTCTGTCATACAAAGATGGTAAAACTACTTTGACTACAAGCCTGTTCAAAGTTTGCCCATATATAAAATTTTGTCCTCTGAATCATAATTGGAAAACGATGGTGGTTTTGTACTGTTGACCAAATGAAACATACAGCACTGCAATTTCTGAAGCGAGTTTGAGGCTTTATCATTATTTCTGCTTTCCAGAGTTCTAATGACTTGGTAAAGGGTGAGGACAGACTCTCCAAATCGCAGCAGGTCTCGAAATCCTCCTTCTTCCTGGAAAGCAAAACCCATCTGTTTTTAAACTGTGAGGGAGCTGCTGACACTTTATTAAGCTGTTGTTTTGCTTAAATTGCAGTTATGTAAAGTGACACTTTCCCTTCCCTCCTGCCTTCCAGAGTGCAGTAACCATAACTACTTCTTATCTGGGAAACTGCATGCGGCTGCCCCTCCAGCTGATTCAATATTTTTGCTTGATTTTAAAGCATCGTAGTGTGTGGCTGTGTTTCTTGGATATTTTCTTTTCCTGCCTCTCTGTTTTCCTTTCTCTCCTGACTTAAGTGTGGCTGCACTGAATATTCAATTTCCATCAGGAGCAAGTCCCTGTTTGCTGTTTATTAAAAAATTTCTGTTGGTCACAATCTGTAGCCTTCTTAGACATATTAGTCTTTGCAGGTCTCAAAATGACACAGAATGAGGAACTTCGAGGGACTTCTAGACTCAATGACTTGCCTCCTCTGTGAAGAATCTTCTTCCTAAAATTTCAGCTCCCTTTTGTTTTTTTTGTGACTTTGCAGTTTTCCTGCAGATCAACCTATATTGATCTTGGCTGTGACTTTGTGCCCTCTTCTGTAAGGATGCCTTGCTGACCCATGTGGATGGACATTTCATATGCAAAGAGAAGTGCTTTAACTGTCACAGCACAGCTGAGCCACTGGATTGGGAAGGAACGTCTCCTAGGAATGGTTTTCACAGAAATCACCCGATTCTAGATAGTTTCAGTTCTGTGCTCTTGATGTGTGTGTGTATGCTTTTAATATACAGATTTCCTCAGCTAACTTTCAGCCATTGTATTCAGAAGAAAAAATGAGAGACACAAAATAAAATGAGGAGATGTGTAGTGGACTTGGAAAAATCAGGGAAGATAAACACCGCACCCCTAAATGTTTGATGTCTTCCCTTGTCTCTCTCCCTTGTGCTTCATTATTTCCATCTCAATCACTTACTGTCAAAGCCCCCACTCACTGTGCTGGTGGGAAAGCTCCCAGTTTAGGTGATCAGAGAGGCTTCAGGCAAGAGGATGAACAGGAGGATGTGTGGGCAGATGGGAGTGGGACTTGTCAGTCCAGGGCAGAACCCAGGACATCTCACTGAGCCTGAGAAGCAGACGTTCAACAGAAGAAAACTCCTGTGGTGCAAAGTTAAATCCGCTTAGTGTGTTTGGGGTGTGGACATGACTGTGAGTGAGATACAAGAATTACATAGTGCAAAAGAGCAGGCTGCTGGAGAAGCTGCAAAACTAACGCAATGAAGCCAATGGACTGTTTCTTGTCTATTTCTAATTATTGCGAAGCTCAGATTACTCTTAGGAACTGTATGTCAGAACTGCATTGCAAAAAATTATTTTTGCTTGCAATAGTGCATTCTGCATTAGCCTAGCTCCTGCGTATTGGAGAGGCACAGTCTCCCGATGTGTGGACTCCAGGGATGGTGTCCTTAGAGGCTCAGGCTCCAAGGGCAAGAAGTTTCTTCTCACATACTGGTACCCAGAATGCTGCCAACATGTCCTGTCTCCAGGCCTCTCTTTGGGAAAGAACAGGTTTAGGAGAGACAGGAAATAAGAGGAAGCAATCCTCCTCCCCACTGCCTCTTTGGGCTGAGCCCCACAGGCCTTCTGCAATGATCCCAGCCAGATTGCCTGCAGCACAAGGCTTAGCAAGAGCGAAGAGGTCATTTTGTGCCCCTCTTGTTGCACATCAAATCTCTCCTCTTAGCTTTGGCTGAAACTCTATTCATTGGTACAAACGTCAACTCAAAGGCTTGCTATATAAATATAATGGGAAACAGCAGGTTGGAATAAAAGGCTTTCTGCTTAAGTACACATGATGGAATCAGATGCTGTCCTGTTTTAACATGGGAAAAATAATGGCATTGCCTGGACAAAAAAAAAAGGAAGAAGAAAAACTAGAGACTCTAGGGATCTTGGTTAAACCTCAGGACTTAACTATTTGCTCATCATCAGGCCTGATTTATTGAAGGTCAAGGCAAAAAGTGACCTTGAAGTTCAGCAAGTTCAACCCCATCATTTCACAAGTGAGGATGGCACGCCCCCAAATCTTAGCATCTTCGAGTTGGTCAATAGCAGAAGTGGGTCTAGGACTCGGTCTCCTGATGTCTTGTGCTGTTCATTGCAACGTGTTGTTTCCAGTGGCCATGAGGGCAAAATACATAAGGGCCATGGGTCAGCTTCCCTACTCAGGTTCTGCACCGAGTGTGGGGGGTAGTGAATCAGGGAGTCTTTTTTTGAGTTGGAGTCTCACTCCATCTCCCAGGCTGGAGTGCAGAGGCACGCTCACAGCCACCCCAGTGTCAACCTGCTGGGCTCCGGCCATCCTTCCGCCTCAGCCTTCCAAGTAGACGGAACTACAGGTGCACGCTACCATGCCCGGTTAATTTTTTGATTTTTTTTTTTATTGTAGAGATGAGGTCTCGCCAAGTTACCCAGGCTTTTCTTGAACCACGGGCTCAGGCAATCCTAATCCTCTCACCTCGGCCTCCCAAAGTACTGGGATTACAGGCTTGAGCCACAGTGCCTGGCACAGGGTGTCTTAGAGGAGGAATGCAGAGCAAATCCCTCAGTTGCTCCTTAACTGCCTCTTTCTGCAAATCCCCCATCCTGCCTCTACAACTTCCCTGGAGGCTTAATGTGAGCCTGTTTGTAAACTTTAAAGTCCCTGATGCTTTAATACCTGCCTGAGTTTGATTCATTTGGGGTTATTTTGTTCTAGCTGTATTTTTTTTATTTTAAAAAAATTCTGTTAGCCGGGCGTTATAATGTGTGCCTGTAGTTCCAGCTACTTGGAAGGCTGAGGTGGAAGGATCGCCGGAGCCCAGCAGGTCGAAGGTGCAGTGGCTGGGAGCATGCCATTGCACTACAGTCTGGGTGACAGAGTTAGACTCCAACTCAAAAAAAAAAATTTTTTTGATTTATTTTTTCTGAACCATTGTATTCTGCCTTGAGTTCTCCATCCATATGGTTTCCCTTAAGTTCCATTTTGTCCAATTTAGATAAAATCGATTGCTTTTGAGCTTCCCCAACCCCCATGTCTCTGTGGAGCAGCAGAATCTCAAAATTAGACATAAAATGGAGACCTAACCAGTCAGGTCAATGCTGTGCTCTTTGTGATGGATACCATTGTTGTGAGATTCCCAAGGTGGGTGTTTGTCTGGGCACTGTTTTGTTATGTGATCAGAAGCCCGGAGCAAAAGCTCTCTGTGCCTATGCTTCTTTATCTGAGAATGATAATAGCTCAGGTAACTCTATTTATCTTACAGTGTTGTCAAAATAAAATGTAGCTAGACAGACATGCTTGTAGGTTTAAAAGTGCTGTACAAATATTAAATACTGTATAACTGGGTCCTATGTTTTCATTCCTTGAGAGTCTCAAAGACCTGCAAATAAAATAAAATAATTTTTTTTTTTTGAGTTGGAGTCTCTCACTCTGTCTCTCAGACTGGAGTGCAGTGGCTGCTCCCGGCCACTGCAGCCTCGACCTGCTGGGCTCTGGCTATCCTTCCACCTCAGCCTTCCAAGTAGCTGGAACTACAGGCGCGCACCACCACGCCCAGCTAATTTTTTTTATTTATTTATTGTAGAGGTGAGGTCTCACCAAGTTGCCCAGGTGAGTCTCGAACCTGCGGGCTCAGGCAATCCACTCACCTCAGCCTCCCAAAGTACGGGATTACAGACTGAGCCACCGAGCCCGGCTATAAAATAAAATTTAACACAGGTTTTACTTTGGAAAACAGGTTTAATTTTGAAAGATAACTCACAATGTTAAAAAAGGAGATACCATTTCAAGCAAAAGGGAATAGTACTTCTTAGAATTTTCTAGTATTTCTCTGCCCTCTCGGAGTACAATCGAGTGTCCTAGCACTATTTCTCACTCTATATTCCTCTGAGTGCTATGTTATAGGGAATTAATTGATGAAGTGTTGGGGAGGAAATGACCAACTTACTGGACTACAAATGAGAAGAGGAACAAGGTGCTGTCCATCTTTACTAGCCATTTGTTCCAGAGGCTTCAATTATGGGGACATTTGAATGAGTCAGTCAAACCTGGGGGCCCAGTGGAGGGGATAGGCAGCCACAATTTGTGCCTCAGAAACATACCACTTTTGGAATGTGGACCTCCACACTCAAAAGTACTTCCATGTTGTGTGGGAACCACAGGATTTCAGAGGTGACCGAGTCTTTAGACCATATCCGGTCCACTTTCATTTTAACGCTGAGAACACCGAGGTGTAGAGAGACCCCAAGGCATACCCCGGAGAGCCGGAGCCCATTTCCTGACCTGTGTTCTTCTGATTGAAGGAGAGAGCTGTAGTCTTCAGCCTGGGGACATAGAAGGACACTTCAGAGCAGTGGTTCTCAGCCAGATGGAGCTTTGTGCACCCTCTACATCCAGTGGACTTGTGGCAATGTCTGGAGACATTTGTTGTTTGTTACAACTGAGTGGGGTGCTACTGGCATCTGGTAGGCAAGGGCCAGAGATGCTGCTAAACACCCTATCATGCCAGTACTGCCAATGTGGAGAAGCTCTGCTATAAAAGAGTTGAACTTTGGAGTTGGAAAGACTTGGATTCAAACCCTGGATCTGCTAGTCCCTGGCTTTCTGGGTAGGCTAACTAATTTCTCTATGCTTTCATTTCCTCATCCATAAAATGGGCATCATGATAGTGCCTATCACACGAGATTGTCTTGGGAGCTAAATAAGATGTAGCACATAAAACATGGAGATCTGCACACAGTAGGTGCTTAATAAATGTTGCCTACTGATGTTATTGGAACTGAATTTTCAGACTCAAATAGCCAGATATGCAGCAGTAAAATCAAGTAAGATGTATACCCTGACCTTAATGCATTTACAGGTCGTATGCCGGGTAGGCCCCTAAGTTCTGGCTTCCAGTACCCTGAGAAAGGGCAGTCCTATTGGCTTGTAAGCCCTTTGTAGACAAAGATTGTCTTTTTCTTTTCCCTGTCCCCAGGATCCAGCCAAAGGGCCTCAATACATATTGGGTGAATGAGTGATTGAATGAAGATAAGGGAAGGTTCTAAAAAGGGTGATTTCTTGCTTAAATCAGGGGAATAAGAATTGTCTGACTAAGAGGGAAGATGTACTTTGGGCAGGGCCATATCACCCATGATGGGCTGAGAAGGTGCTAGAGGATCTCAGGGAGCCCAGAAGATGCTTGGAGTGTGAGCTTTCAAGTCTCAAAATTTCATAGCCATGGACAAAATGCTCCCAGAAGAAACTGCATCCGCTGTGCTAACCATCAACTAGTGGTACAAGCAGACATTTGGTCAGTGTCATCCTGAACTTCGAGGCACATGGATACAGGTATGTAGGGCTCCCGACTAGGTTGTTCATGGAGGCTAAAGGGTACTCATGTGGGAAACTGGGGGATTAGAGGCAGACTGAGGGCAGGGTCCAGATGAGGAGGGGCTTCTGGGCTCTACTAGGGGAGGTGAACTTGATCCGAGGGTTGATGTTGTCATGGTGGCATTTTAGGAAATAATGAAAGCCAACATTTACCTAGAGCATGCTTTGTGACAGGTTCCCTTCTAATCGCTTTATAATTATCAGCACATGTCACCCTCACAACAGTATTATCAGACAGGCATTTTTTATCCCAGTTTCACAGATGGATCAATCAACCGAGGCACAGAAGTTGAGTAGCAACTGGTAAGAGGCAGAGCCAGGACTGGACCACAGAGATTCTGATTCTGGAGTCCTGCCCTTAAGAAGTAGGCTGACCATGAACTTGGGACCAGTGTTGGGTGCACACTCAAAGGGGCCCTGTTGGAGATGGGGAGAGCAGGCAGGAAGTTTTTACAGAACCAGAGAAGACAGTGCAGGGACCTTACCTTAAGGTAAGGACTGTGGGTAACTCTCTCAGGTCCCCTCCCACTGTGGGAGATTTCTGTCCTCTCAATAAATCATGCTTTCTCACTTAAAAATAAAATAAAATAAAATAAAATAAAATAAAATAAGGGCCGTTAGTGATGAGGGGGGAAGGCAGTCAAAAGCTTCCATGGAACAGGGTTAGCGTGTAAGGCCTGGGAAATGGATGTATGTCTGCTTTCAACAAAGATCGCAGTTTGTCGTTTTGATTGGTTGTATTTTACTTAAAGTTGAGAAGTTGTAAACATTTGTCCAAAAGCCAGTTTAAGTTTTGTTCACACTGCAATGACAAAAGGATGAAATAATCCCCAGGGAAAGCTGGGGTCATCATTATTAAGACCACTCCTCTTCTGGCCTCTGCTCTCTGCCTGGGTGGCCTTGTGGGCTTAGTGTTGAGACTTTGTATACTAATTCTAGGAGGGGTCAGAGGCAGACAGACTGAGTAGAAGACAGAAGTAAGACAGATGAACTGCTGAATCCACACACTCCACCATGGCAAGATGCCCAAAGTAAGATTTTTCAAAGATGGAGACAGATCCATTTTAGCCTGTGGTTGTTCCTTTTTAAAAACAAGTTTATTGTTTGTTTGAATTCTATCATTGGGTTTTGACATGCAGGGTTTACGTTTTAATGATATCAACTCTTCAGTTGCTTTCAAGCTGATTGGAAAGTAATTCTTCACACATGGATAATTTTTTTCATATATTTTCTATCGTTTATTCATGTTCCTTTCTCCATTTAATTCTTGGAAACATCAGACTTCTACCTGGTGCTATATGATTGTTTCTGTACCTTAATTTTTTTCTGATCCTATTTATTAAGTAGTCATTAGGTTTTTTTAATATGTTTTAAAATCCGTGTCTGGTTCACTTCTCCTCTTCTATTAATCTATTTAATTTTTGCACAAATATTATGCTTTTTAATAATTATAGTTTTAAAATATGTTTTAATGTTTATTGATGAAAGTTTCTCTTCTCTTGTTTTACAAAACTTTTAATGATTCTCATCCTTTGGACATCTCTTTCTTGTTATTTATTAGTTGTACGTAATATATGTAATATATTATGTCCAAAGGATGAGAATTAGCTATATGTAATATAACTTAGATGTAACTAGTTAGACTCCAAGGACCTAATAGCTGTTTGGTATGGTGAGTCGATTAGGGACAGTAGTATGGAGTAACTCCCAGGTCACCTACTTAGACGTCCGTGGAGGATAGTAGCATCATTTTAGGTGGTAGAGAATAGAAGCAAGAGGAATTTAGGGGCTGAGTAGACCCTGGGGAGAGGGTGGGAGGGTGTGGGAAGGTGACTGGCATGACAGGGTGATGTAGTCAGTACTTCAGGAGGAGAGGATTTTTTTGTTTTTACTTTCTTTTTTTATTATTATAAAGATGTGGGGTACAATTCAGGGTTAGATATACACACGATTAAGCAGGTTTCCTTGTTGATGAGGTATGCCCCTTCCTCCCCTAGCAGTTTCCCTCAACTGCCAGTCCCACCCCTGCCCCTGACAGTTTCTCACTACTGCCAATCCCTTTCTTGTAGTGTTATGATAATTGTTCAAGGTCCACTTATGAGTGAGAACATATGGTGCCTTGTTCTTTGTTTCTGTGATAGATCACTGAGTATGATCGACTCTAAATCCATGTTGCTGCAAAGTCCATATGTTTGTCCTTCTTTATGGCTGAGTAATATTCCATTGTGTACATGTACCACATTTTTTTATCCAATTCAGCTTCCATGGACAGCATGATTGGTTCCATGTTTTTGCTATTGTGAATAAAGCTGCAACAAACATACATGTGCATGCATACATGTGCACGCATTCTATCTTTTTTATAGAATGATTTGAGTTCCTCAGGGTACATTCCCAATAGGGGGATTGCTGGGTCATATGGAAGGTCAGTGTCTACAACTCATTATTTTTAATGGCTGAATGATATTCCATGCAGTAGATGAGTCATAGTCTGTTCCACATTTTTCCCAATCATTGGTATTTGTTCTCATTCTTTTTTTTTTCTTCATCTTTTTTGCATGTACTCTTAGAGTCTGGTCATTTTCTTTTTGTGGCATATGGCATCTGAGGAGCAGGTTAAGGGTATATGTGGGGTTTTTTTTTTATTACTTAGATGTTTCCTATCATCTATGAGAGTATACTTCCTCCACATCCCCACCAGCAATGGTTGTCACCATTTTTCACTTTTGCCAATCTTTTCTGAACCCAGCAAGGCAAGGTGTCCCCTGCTCTCTCATGGCTCAGAGAGGAATACTTAGAGGACAGAAACCAGACTTTCATGTCCATTGTGCTCTTGCACTTTAATCCAGGAACTAGAGGCCAAGTCAAAGGCCAGTGTGCCTATCCTTCTCAAGTGGGGACAAAGTCACATGAGCTCTCTGATCCTGTGAGAGCTGTGATGACCTCGATCACTGCCCATGTCAGAGAGACAAACATGTGCACAAAAGGCCAAATTCAATAAACTAGTCCACCACTGGTTTTATTAAACACTTTGGGGTCCAAAGGAAGTTGGAAGCTACCCCAGTCAGATGTATGCAAGACAGCATCATCAAAAGAAAAGGATTCCATGGGGAGTGCCTGTAATCTCTAATTAAAGGGAAGGTTATGACCCCAAATAATGAAAGCCGATTTAAAAGACAACATGTCAGTGAGGGTTCCAGACCACAGCCCTCTTTCACCATTTTTGGTCACAATAACGAGATGAGAAGTGACCAAAAAAATGGTAATTGTAGTTCAAAAATGAAGCTTATTACTTAGTGCAATCATTTCTTGGCCATTAATATGCCTCAAAAAGTAATCTGAGTTACACAAAAGATATATTCCCAAGTCTCTGCTGCCACCCACAGTTTGAGGTGGAAACAGTGAGATAAAATCCACAACAGCATACATGAAAATTATGTTCTCAATTGATATTGTACTGGTATATTTGTGTAATATTTAAAATATGCATACATACACACAAACACACACACACACACACACACACACACACACACTCATACTCACACAGGACCATTTGGGTATCACACAGGGTATCACTTGAGTTCAATTAAACTCACTCCAGGTTTGGCACTTTTCCCACAGCAAGTAAATCAGTATTGTTGGAATTGGACTTGTCATTTAATTAAGCCTGGGCATTAATAGTCCCATGGCCTTCAGAGACATCTTAATGCCTAACTGAACCAGTTTGGATTGTCAGGGTAAAGAGACAGTACCTAAGAGGATGGAGCTGTTGCAAATAAGACCAAATTACAAAGGCTTTTGTCTAAGATGATATGTAACAATATTCTAATTATAGAAGAAGATATTTTTCAGTTCAATCAGATCAAGATTGAACACTCCCAATAATTCATGAGGTAAATTCTATTTCCACCATTTTACAGGTAGGAAATAGAAACCCCAAGAAATTATTCACTTTTCCAAAAGTTCCCCTCAACTAGCATCAATGAACATTCACTTGGAGCTTTACAACCAAGGTTCGTTTTTTTAATGATTATGAAAATAACTCTTCAAATTTTATCAAAAGCTAAGATGGTACCAAAATATAACTCCTCTTGAAGAGAACATTTTCACATAGAGAAACTTTTTTGTTGTAGGAAGTAGTCTTCACTCTAAGACCCTTGAATCTCTGATGGCAGGTTTCATGCAAACTAAGTCATAGCAATTCCTACCCTGGTGGGTGAATCCCAACTGGGTGATTGTGCAAGCTAAGCCCAGCCATCCATATCAGTTCACTTCTGCCACCCCCAAATCACTCCAGTGAGAGAAAGACTTGTGTACCTGCATGTCCAGTAACTGCCAGTTTAGGAAATAAGCAGTTTCATCCTTACATCAATAGAAAATGTTGGAGGGGCAACCCCTTCGGGTCCCCTCCCGCTGTGGGAGCTTTTCTGTCCTCTCAATAAATCCTGCTTTCTCAAAAAAAAAAAGAAAGAAAGAAAGAAAAGAAAATATTATGGAACCTCAGTCTCTAAATTAACCAGATGTCCCATCTTCCTCTGGGCCTTCCTACCTCCACCAAGGCATATGAGAAGAAGGGCAATGGCAAGTTGGCTAAGATCCCTATGAGACAATAACACTATAGTATCTGATATCAATTCCTGCCCAAAGACTGGGTTATATCTTAAATGACATCTCATGTAGGATGTCTGAATCCCAGGCTAGGAGGGGATTGTCAAATTCAGGCCAGGAACTTTCCAGCCTCTCATCACCAAGTTTCAAAAGACCGTGGAGCCAAGACTAACCCAAGCAATCCAGTTAAATTGTGCATCTTTGGCAGGAGAAGTCACATGGTATCTCCAATCTAGGCAATTCCCTAAGAGGCTCTACACGGGGACTCTAGAGCCAGACCACTTGGGTCCAAATCCTGACACCAGCTTCCTAACTGTGACTTTGGACAAATTACTTAACCTCTCTGTGCCTCAGATAAAACTCAACTCAGCTGCCGTGTGGTGAAAATAGTGCCTGTCTCATAGCATAGTTCTGAAGACTGAAATCAGTAATATGCTTTTTAGAACTGTGCCCAACAAGTAATAAGCAATCTATGAATGTTAACTATTAAATAAAATCCCTACCTAAATATAGTGAATTTTTTAAAAATTAAAAACAGTTTAAAACTAAGCATGGAAGGTCAAGGGTAAAAAAAACCCACAGAACGATTTTGGCTGAGATAATATCCTGCCTTTCAGTACTGTAACCCTTTAGCATTAGCCAAGGTTACAAGCAGGGCATGCTGAAGACAGCTGCGGGAGGCCAGCACCCGCAGGAGTTGTGAAAATTGGCTCCAGCCCTGAGGAACTCAACCTGCCACATTCCAAGTGCTGAAGTTCATTGCCATTTTTTCCTTTAAGTTAAAATTTTTAATTGGCCCATGTCCTGTTAACCTAAGTCAGAACCTCTACTTTAAAGTTCAGAATTCAATTAGCAGGGACAAGTAATTACTTTTACCTCCTTGGCAGGCAATATTCTTCAGAGAGAGGAAGTTCATACTTCACTTCTGGCAACTGTTTCAAGATCTGTTGCTGCAGACCTTGACTCCCACACACCTGGCCAGAAGGCCAGATCCAGCCCTGAATCAGCCCCAGCTGCTGCCACTAGGCACCCTCTCATCGGGGAAGAGACAACTAGATTTGTGGTCCTCAGCTTTGGGAAGGATTTCTTGGAATACTGCCTGACAAAATGTGCAGAATGTCCTGCTAACAGCATCTCCAGTCAACCCTCAGGAATAGTCACTCGTTAAATATTCACGTCAGTAACTGAGAGAGAGAGAGTGAGAGCGAGAGCGAGAGCGAGAGAGAGAGAGAGAGAGAGAGAAAGTATATGGTTGCATTTGACAGAGAGAGAGAGAGAGAGAGAGAGAGAGAGAGAGAGAAAGTAGAGGGTGATATTTGACAGATTAGCCCTAGGGCTGCTGCCATGTGCAACAAATGCATCCTACCTGGAATTAGGGGTCCAAGTGTAAGTCCTCAATCTGCCATTCACTGTGTAGCCCAGAGCAACTCACTTCCACCATGTGTAAGTGAAACTACTCGTATCTTCTTCCTGGATATGTTCAATGATTAAATGAAATCATCCCCTAAGAAGACTTGGAAATGTATAAGGTTGCTACCACTCTGTGGGGTCAATTTCAGAAAAATATTTAAAAGAATAATTTTTTCAACTCCCCCAACATACTACACACTATTTTGAAAACTATTTGATGGTAAGTATTGTCTTTCACCTCTACATGCCCAACATCTACCACAGTAATTGAGACATAGTTTGATACAAGTTTACTGAATGAACAAAAAGGCAAACAACTGATCAGAGACCAGTCATGTCACAAGGGCAGATGTCAGCAGTGGTGTGTTTGTCCTGAGATCTTGCCTTGGTACACTGCCTTGATCCAGGCCTGAAAACAAAAATAGAATGTGACTAACTGAAGATAAAAAGAGGAGGCACAGAAATGCACAACGCTGAGTTTGTTTAATATTTATTTAAATATTTAAATCATATTTGAATACAGCAGAGTACTTAAAGGTAATGGGAACAATGAAAAAGAGAGTACTTTGTCTTAATTTAATATCCATCTTAAATATTATAGGAAATTACTTGCCTCCCAACCCAAGACCAGCTCCGCTGAAAGAAGCTGTGAAGATCAAAGAGGTCAACTGTTTGTCCAATATCATCTATCCAGATGTCTCCATGGAATCTCAAGTCTTTGGACTCTTCATCAGTACTCTGGACCCTAGGAGTACACCAAAATGATCATGAAAGGACTCTCTGATTTGCGGTGGTGCGTAGCAGCAGTCATCTATCCTGACTTATTCCCAGCTCGACACATGGATTTCCTGTAGCTAGAAGACTCAAATGCCCTCAGTCTTAGGCTACTGAGAACACAGTCTGAGAGTAATGAAGGTGTCCTGGTCCCACCAGTAGATGTAGTGTAGAATTCATCTATAGCCGGGCTCGGTGGCTCAGCCTGTAATCCCGCGCTTTGAGAAGCTGAGGTGAGTGGATTGCCTGAGCCCAGGGGTTCAAGACCCGCCTGGGCAACTTGGTGAGCCCTCATCTCCACAATAAATCAAAAAAATTAGCCGGGCGTGGTAGCGCGCGCCTGTAGTTCCAGCTACTTGGAAGGCTGAGGCGGAAGGATTGCCGGAGCCCAGTGGGTTGAGGCTGCAGTGGCTGGGAGCGGCTACTGCACTCCAGTCTGGGCGACAGAGTGAAACTCCAACTCAAAAAAAAAAAAAGAATTCATCTACATTCCTAAGCCCAAACAACCCTACGTACAGGGTAGTTGCACAGTCATGGAGTTGTAATCTCTCCTTACCCTCACCCTCTCCTCTGATACGCAACTTCTTGGCTTCTGCTCCAGCTCCCCAAAAACATGGTTTTGACTAACCCCATCTGTTCAAGAAATTGGACCAGACCATAAACACCACCAGTGATGCCACAGTCCTTCCTGACCTCAAATCAAGCCTCTGATATTCATAGGTACCCGGATCAGTGTTGGTATGCTACTGCTTTAGACATTATGATTTGATCAGCAGCCTCCCTCTTTGGGGCCACTTCCACAGCTGCATGGGGTCCCTGGACCCGTCTACCATGTGCTGACTTCCTCCTGGTCTCTACCTCCCACAGACTCCCAACATACTCTGTGACTATGACAGGTCCCCAGAAAGGCAGGATATTTTATAGCCCTTTCCGACAGGAATTTATTCTAAAGTTATGGCAAAAATGGCCACTGTTCTTTAAATGGAGCTTGTTCGTTAAGGTCCCAAGTGTCAGTTTATTTAACAGCCTAATACACTAATACCCTTTTTAAAAATAATCAAGTCCTATAAATTAAGTATCAGGTATTCTTCCATGGTTCACATTTGAGTCCCTCCAGCATAAAGGCAAAGGGACCTCTGGAGAATTCTTGATTTTTGTGTGTGTGGTCCCGGTTGCTTTCTGGAAACAAAAGTAGAATTACATCTCTGCTCTTATGTCTGCCTGTGTAAGTTTGCCCCCTGACTCCTAAATCCCCAGAGCAAACACATGATCTTGAGATCTGATCCAGCATGAGGTGAAGTTAGCTCTGAGCATAAGCACAGATTCCTAGGACCTAGACCTCCATGTGTTCAGGGGGGCCCAGGAGAGTAGAGTAGCAGCCTTAATTAGCAAGTGTGGCTATTCTGAAGGCAAATCTTCAAGTAATCTTACTGACTAAAGGAGGAACAGCGGAAGAGAACAGTGGCAGCTAAGGAAGAGGATAGTATTGATCCACTTATATAAAAGCCACGCTAGTTTCCTTGTCCGGATCAATTCCAGGGCAGAACTCTTGTGCCCTTTCCTTGCTTACTCTCCACTTGTAAGGTACATACTCTAAATTATTTTTTCAGGTTTTTTTTTATTCCTTCAACAAGCATCGATTGAACACCTACTATGTGCCAGGCACTGCTTGAAGCAGAAGGCAAACACAACTCCTGCCTTCATGAAACTTATTCTCTAGAAGGGAGAGACAGATAATACACAGATTAATAAACAAATGAGACCAACTCAGATTGTGATAAATGTCTAAACACTGAAAAAGAAAATGTGATTGGGCAATTGTGGAAAGAAAAGAGATAGCTACCTGATTCCTGCATTCTCTGAGTCTCCTTCCTGAGACCTAGTCAAGATCAGCAAAAACTAGCTTCCACTGTGGATGAAAGCCTATACCTGGCTTGATTAGAAACATAGATCTTAATATTAAGGAGCAGACCACTCTGAGTCCTCAAGGAGCTAAGGTTTCCCTGGTTCCATTTCAGAGATGTTTCACTGAAGTCTCTGAGATGATAGCTGGCTGGCTTTAAGGCACCCACCCTGGAATCCTATAAGTAAGGACTCCCAGCCCAGAGTTTCACATCCTTATCATGACTTTCCCACAGTTCAGTGAGGGGGTTCTCAGCCTTGGCTGCACATTGGAGTCACCTGGAGAGCTTGAGCATTAAAACCATCTGACACCTGAGTCCCAAAGGCTTTGCTTTAATGGGTCTGAGGTGCAGTCAGAGTATCAGAAGTTTCAAAATCTCCCTGGGTTGTTTTAATGAGCATCCAGAGATGCAAACAACTGGTTTAGTGCTTGACAAAATCACCTCCAGCACTTGTTTAAAATGTAGATTCCCTGTGCAGTGTTCTGGAGTTGAACCAATAATATCTCCAGAGTATGACTGTGTTTGCTATTAAACAATCTCTAAGTAGTTATAAGTTTGAATTTGATACCTTGAGCTAGACACGGCTATCCTGGTCCCCAGCCAAAGCAAGCACTATTGTCTTACATTGGGTCACACAATACGTTTGCAGCACTGCCCCATCTCTTGTAGGCCCTGGATTTTTTTAAAACTCCGGCTTCAAGATGAAAGAAAGTTGGATTTTGAAATTTTAATTTTTGTAATAGTTTATAACACTTTCCTATTTTTTTTTCTCATTTCCTAACTTATATTTAAATAATGTTTGCTCTAGCTAAAGGCTTAGGTTTTAGAGTCAGGCAAATGGGTATTTGAGTATTTGCTCTGTCCCTTAACATCTCTGAACTTTGACAAGTGCTTAGCTTTTCCAGTCTTCAGTCTCCTCATGTGTGATATGGTCATAATCCTTTCATACCTCACAGCGTTGTCTAGGGAGTGGTTTAGATAATATATAGTTAACACTCAATAAATGTTTACCATTTAAAATAAAATGTAGATTCCTCCAGCCCCAGGTAGTCTGATTCGGAAGCTTAGGCTGGGGCTAGGAATGCACATATTTTTTATGACCACAGGATTCTGATGCAGGAACCAACTACCTACAAACTACTTAACAACCTCAGTTAAAGCAGGGGACAGAGATGGAATTATTTTTACTGCTGTCTTTATAGAGGAAAGGAAAATCTAGGTCAGTCTATGAGTGAATGAATACTTAACTGCCTGCAGAGGGTAAAGGCCCCAAAGGCTCTTTATCTGCTTTCTAAGTTAAACATCCAAGATACTTTTGTTTAAAAGCTAATTTTTTAAAACAGCTCCAAATATGACCATAGCAAGTCAGAACTGAAACATGTGAAAGCTCTCACCTAGCCTTATACCTGAAGGCCCCAATGTGGGCACTATGACATCCAGATTCCCCAGGAAAAGGGAGTCCCTTTGCAGCATTGTCATTCACCTGCTGCAAAAGGTAGATAGGCCTCAGCAACTCCTTTTGGAAAGCAATGCTGTGGTTAAAGGGGAAAAAAAATCTCAATTTCAGAGTTATTGGGGGAAAAATCCCTTTGATGCAGAATGTATTCAAGAGAGATCTTCGAAAAGAAAAGCTGCTGAATGTCCCCAGCTAACGAGAGGCATCAATTGGTATAAAGCAATTGGCTAAGTCTGTCTCTATATTCTCTGGTAATATGATGAATGTAAGGAGAGACGAATTTGTCTTGGTATTCCACAATGTGATAAATGACAGGAAACATAATTGTGTAAAGCCAATAGCACCAGAAAATTGCAAATCTCCAAATCAAATGTTCCTTTCAATCACATAATCAAGTGACTGACGGGGCATTTGAGATATTACCTAAATTATAGCTAATTTTCTGTGGTGACTTTCTGCACCTTGTAGCGCAGAATGTTTTGCTGCATGAGCAAAAGATAGGCAGAAATGAAAGTCATTAATTGCAGGAAAAGAAGCCTCGATAGTCTTGCTTGCTTCCCTGATACTTCCCCCACAGCATAAATTCAGCATACCACACATGTCTGCAGCCATGAATGTTGTGGGGCCCTCACCAGGCAATACTATAGGGGATTCTGATTACCATGGAGATAGCAGCGGGGATTGGGATGCTTGTTACCCTGAGAGAGAATAAAAAGAGACTATGGCATAGCTAGATATTCTAGGCTTTGGATCAAAACTGTCAGAAAAAGGACGCCTATTTCTGATTAACTTTAAAATACGGAGATCTTCTCTTGTGAGGTAAAAGAGCTCTCAGGCTGTACCTATGCCTACAGGGAGGAAAATTATTATATTAGAAAATGCATCACAAAAATCCTTTAATGCTTTGATTGAAAAAAGAGCAAAAACTAACTTGAGTTGTCTTAGATATAAGATGAAAATGTATTATAAGAACACAAGAATGTGTCATAGCCCCCAAGGCAAAGATACAGCAGGGTCTCTGGAACCCAGAGAACAATTGTTCATCATTTTTACTTTCTGATTCTTTTTATACATGTTTCTTGTTTCTTAAAAGACTGACACTTTTTGCTACTCAGTTGTTAATGTAACTGGGAGAAGCTGACTGTCCTCAAGTCTTGGGTTCCCCCATTACAGTTTTAGACAGAGGAGATTGTCTCGAGCCTCTTTCCAAATTCCCGGGGCAGGAATTGTGAGTGCTCTGGCTTGGGTCATGTTCACCATTAATCCAATCCCTTATTATCAAGTACAAGTTGGGTCACATTACACAAATATGACTGAGAGAGGTCCATTTCTGAGGATTGGGAGCTGGGGCCAGCAGTCACGAAGGTCACTTTGAGCTTCCTAAAGCAATTATTATACAATTATTATGTCATTTGAGACTCACAACCACCCTTTGGGGAGGAAACTTATTTGTTATTATGGTCATTTGACAATTAAGGAAATTCAGGTTCAAAGAGACCAAAGCTAGTAAATATTCGAGCAATTGTTTGAATTAGGTCTTCTGACTCTAAATGTTGTATGGAAAGAAAACAAACAAAGCCAACTTTCTATCCTCTTTGCCTTTACATCTTATTTTGTTTATTGTACTTTTCCTCCCTGGAACAGATCCAAACTCATTCCTTCAATTAATAGTTAATAAACACATGCTTTATGTAAGGTATTATGCTAATTAAGCCTTATGAGGAATATGAAGCCTGCCCTCAAAGTGCTTAGCATTTATTAGATAAGACAGTTTACAAATTCACCTGCCAAGACTCCTACAGATGTCACATAACACAACTCCAGGGGGTGCCATGCGGAACACATCACCTAGAATAGTGCATGATGTGACGTGCACCATTTGCTACAGCTAAACTCACTTGTTCCTTCCACATGCCCCTCCCCTTAGTAGATAGTTAATTTCTACAATTTAGAGTCTAAATGAAATAGGAATTGTAACTTTAACATTTTCCAGAAACTGAGAGGTCGGTAGCTTAAGAATCCCTTATCGAAGTAGCTACATTTTTAGGGGGAAACATGATCTCCGATAAATGGGAACATGCCTCAGCTGTGATCTCTAGATTGGAATTTTGGAAGTCCCAAGGGCTTGGGAATACAGCTAGTCTTCCATAGAGTTCCTGAAAAGTAACTAATCCCTTGAGGTAGAAATCACTAGGGCTGACTGGGAGAGCTACCTAGGGTGTGGAAAGGGTGAAAATTAGAGCTATCAGGGAATTTTGTAGAGACCTAGGAGCCAAAGGAACCAGATGTAGAGTCAGAGGGAAAGCATGACAGCAACAAAAGGGATAAACACAGCCAAGGACTGCAGCTGAGCACTGCTCCATTGAGTGGGCCTGGACAGAGGCCAGAGCCTGGTGGGGAAAGAGAACAGAAAAAGAGGCTTTTCCTTTTGCTACTTCTCTCCAAGTCTCATGGTCTGGCCTCTGACGTCTCCGTCCAGTATAAAGCAGAAGGGCCCTTGTGTTAACACTGCTTTTTCCAATGCCTCCTCCTTGTTTTCTTAATAACTATCATATCAATAAGCTACCTTAGTAAAAATTGTTGAAAAAGCACTGCTTTTGGACAAGAAGCTCTGGACAGTATTTTTCCCCATACTTCCCCCACCATCAGATTATCCAAACAGATGCCAATGGAAACTAACAAATAATTTCCAAGGTTGCAAGAGATTAATTGGTCTTTTCTACCACATATTGAAAACCAGACCACAATTTGCACCTGCTCCATGTCCAGGTCCTAGTACCAAGACTCACACCAAAGTATCAAGGCAAGGAAAGGTCTCCTTGAGATTACATTTGAATTTGAAGTCAAAAGTGCCTGCAGACATCTAGGAGGCACTGCCTTCATCAAGCATAGTATAACAGCAAATCTCTCCTTTTATAGTTTTCCCATGAAAAAGGAAAACTGCAGGCACTTAACTCAAACCCCAAAGTGCACAGCTAAGGAACACCTGGCACCATGAATAAATTGCAAATGTATCTGTTTTCCTAAAAACAAAAATTCATTAGATGATGCACTTTCGAATGTACTGCTGGTGGTGACTGCCTTGCTAAAGACCAACAGCACTCATTACCAAGCGGTGCGAGAGCCCAAGGGAAGAGACTGAATTGGTTTTTCAAACCATTGACAGTCACTAGAAAGTCTGCAGTGTTTACTATTTTAAAATTAAACATCTGGTTGAAAGATCTGTTATTTTATGATTTTTTATACCAATTCAAAAGTCACGTTTAATTTTGTTCTTTCTCCATCAGAGTTTCAAGTTACTTTACTTTCGATCACGATAGCTCCATAAGCCTTGAGCTCAGGGGAAAAAAAAGAAAAAAATTTCCCCTTAGATTTTTTTTCATGGTCAGTTCTGCCCTTACTTTATAAAACTCCTCCCAGAAAGCAAAAAAAAAAAAGCAGTTATATGTTTTTCCTTCCAACAGTCTGCAGCAGTTGAGCGTGACTGTGGGTTTATAGTGCCTCCAAAGATTAAAAACAATCCCACTTAAAATGTTCAAATCAAATTCACAAGCAACCTAATGAGCTGTGAATGTAAATGTAAATGCTTTACTAAGTGAGCACCCATAAAAGAATTATGTGCCCTAAGTAATTATGTGCAGATGCCAACTCTCAGGAGTTCAGTTTGGGACATTTCTCAGCAATAGGGTATCTTGCGTTTGTCCTTTAGTGTCAGCTCCAATATCAAGAAAAGGCACCTATTTTCTAGAGTAGAGTGTGAACTGCAATTTGTTCCATGTGAACTCCTTCACATCCGGTTCCCCATGGGACCTCTACCCCCTACAGGACTCCTCCACGAGAATACAGTTCATGTGGACATGCAAAATGTAACCTCAGAGCACAGGTCCCATAAAGTTGGACAAATTGGAAACAACATCTGCTGTATGATTACCACATCATGAGGGTGGAAATAGGGTCCACACATGAAAATTGTAATGTTATCAGAGTTGGCAGTTCTGTATTCAAGTTCCATTGATCCTCACTGCCCCTCCCCCACACACACACACAGACACTCAGTTGTCAGATACCCACTACTCTGTTGTGTTCCCACACAAGCAAAGATCTGCTGTCTCTGCTTAAACTTCCATGACAACTCATACTTCTTAGCATGTCTCCCAAACACATCTGTCATTGCCAAATCTTTTAACTTTGAAGAAACAATGTTTATTTCAATCCAAATAATTTGCATTCCCTTCAGCCAGTCTTAGGGAGATATTTAAGGGTAAGGTTTTTTTAAAAAAGGATCTTCTCCTTGTTCCTTAGGTGAGTCTACTTCTCATGCTTATCACAAAGGTTAACTAGCCTTGGGCCTTTAGGGACCATGTCAGAAAGGATATTAGTTTGCCTTTTTTTCCCTAGGGATCCTCCCCCTCTTCTTCCAAGTTTAATGAACTCCCAGCTACAAGCACAGACAACCTATTTCTTAGCTAGTAAGTTGATCTGAATTTCCCAAGAGTCACAGGCTTTTTTTGTATGGGTCCTACAAATGGACTTCTCAAACTCTATCCATTAACTCTAATTTCTCCTCACTAATCTTACTCCAAGAATTTCAGATGGGCTCACACTTGTTCATGAGACCAGCCATCAAGTTACTCCTATGGCACTGAACTAAAATAACTCCTTTGTGAGAAGGGTTTATACCTGTCCCTTGGATCATGATGCTCTGGAAACTTCAGGTGATACACACACACACACACACACACACACACACATCCTACATGGGCAGAGGTCTTCACTTTTGATATGGAAGCCCACTATTGTCTTTCCATATCACCACAACCCTTAAAGAAAGGTTCGAATGGGCCTGCAGTACCTACATTCCTGAGAATTAGCAAAGAAAGTGTATTCCCTTATCTCTTATACATTACCTGTTAAGTCACTTCAAAGAGCCCATAACCACCTGCAGATTGCACTCACTCAACTGAGAGAAATGAATCCCTATTCACTCCCTTTTATCAGTGGTCATAGATTTGAAAGTATAGCACCCATGTAACCATGAGCCTTGTAATGTATATAGCTTTTTTCATGTTATAACTACTAATTTACAATATGTTGTAGTGAATAATGTTTTACTTTGTAACAGGCTCTGTTAACTCCCTTACTCTATGGCAAGCTTATCTAACCCTTCAGTTTGGTGTTATTGATAACACTGCGAGCTACCTTTTGGTAGGTGGTGCCAGGAAATGCAGATCATAAATGTTATTAACAAAATGTGGCTGTAACTTGAGTTCTATACAATGCTCTGACTGGCAGAGAACTCAAGTACCAACAACCCTAAACCTATAAAATGGACCATGAAATCTAAGGCATGAGCAGACTGGTTCCAGAAATGCCAGGAACCAAGTTCTGTCTCCCTGGATTCTGAATTCAGAAATAAACTTTCTGCCAGTTCCTTGCCATTGAGAGATAGCAGCCGAGCATTTACTTGGACCGTAACACTTTTAGCCTCCTCTCCAGAACTGTGATTATAATCATAATCAGGAAATTCTATTAACTCATTTACAGAGGAAATTGGGATGTTGCTATTCTTCCTCCCTAGAAGAAATAAAAAGTGTGCCTATGATCATCCTAGCTATCTGAGTGGTAAGTTAACCCTAGAGACTTTCTAACGTTTCTGTTCAATTCTTGAAACTTTCCTCTTTCTTTCAAAATTGTTTTGGTTATTGACATAGAACTGACTTGTCCATTCGAAAACCTGTAATATCTCCTTTCTATGGCATTCTAAATAAAGTCCAAATCCTTCAACTTGTAGCCAAGAAACTATACAATCTAACTCCTATCTAATTTTTTCAATATTCCCTTTTTGTATTCCTCCCACATGAATTTATTGGTTCAATGACTGATCTACAGATCACAGAGACATCTTTTTCATTCCTTTTTTCATTGAACAAAAAATTAGGCCTGCCCCTGCACCTTTGCTCATGTTTGTCCTTCCATGAGAATGTCTTCCTCAAACCATTCCACCTTCAGTCAAAACTCATTCACATCCCACTTCCCTCCTGGAGCTTTCTCTGACATACCAGTTCATAGTGCTCATTCCACTAAAGAAATTGTTGTGCTACATACACCCAAAATTAGAAAAACTTGGGCTGAAGGCCAAGCTCTGCTATTTGCCAGCTGTGTGAACCAGGGCCACTCACTTGTTTTCACTAAACCCAAGTTCTCTTATCCAAAATAGGAGTATTGGAATGAGCTCAAGATCCATTTCCATTCTAATCTCAAAGAAATCATTTGGAAAATCATTATTATAAGGTTCCAGTTACCTATTTATGAGTAAATAAAAATACAGAACCCCCAACGTACCCCATGAAGTATTTGAGACATATTTATGCTACAATATTATTTATTGTTTATCTGAAATTTAGATTTGCTTTGGTGTCCTGTATTTCATCTGGCAACGTTATGCATAGGTCCATGTTCTATAATCACTAATCAGTTTAAGCTACCTTGGAAACAGGGGGCTGTTTCACCCACCCCCCCCCCCCCAAAGTTTCTGGCACAGAGCCATATGCAGACTATGCCTCAAGTGCTTTGTGATAAATGAGCACCAACTCCTTCGAACTAAAGCTAACTCTGTGAGCAAAAGCTCATTTTAAAAAGTGCTTTACCCTCTTCTCAAATTAAAATTTTTTAAAAAGAGTCAAAATACAGCTGCTTCTTTAAAACTGCCTCAGCCCCACCTGCTGCTGCCTTGCCTTACACAGATGCCCTATAAAAGAGCCTGGAAGAAAATTCAGTAACCAGTCTACATAAATCCCTTACTGGTTACCCTTCCCTTTGGTCATATATACATGGGGAGCAAGAGCAGTTCCTTTATGGCTTGTGCTCAGTTTGTTTATGAAACTCCATATATCTAGCTATTATAAAATACTCCCCATCCTACTCCCACACTCTTCTCTCCACTTAGTCAAATGGCATGTCCTATTTCTGCTTCCCACGGAAATGAGTGCATGTCTGCTTCTATATGGAAGGAAGGACATCATCCTTTGATTCTGTTGAAAGATAGACTCTCTTATTTCTCAGATTAATACTAAGATCATTGTGTACATTACGTTGAAAGAGAAGCCCAACAGTATCTCAGAGAATTTCAGCTGCTGGGTGGCAACCAGAGCTGGATCAGAAAGAGACCTGAAGTAGGAGTTCGGAGACAGGCTTTAGCCTTGGCTCTGCCATTACCTCAGTATCTCAGTGTTCTCTTCTGAAATGAGAAAGCCCAGCCTGAGCATCTGTTAGGCCCCTTCGGTTTTAATGTTCTGTGGTTTTAAGCAAGATTTACATGGAGGCCAACTGAGAGTTTCAGCTCAACTAGAGAAAATGAGATAAATACACCATTTACAGCAATCGCTCTGATGTAAAATGAACACGGCTTCCTCCACAAGTGTAATGGAAAAGTACCACAGAAGCACCCAGATCACTTATTTATCTCAGCAACAGCACTGTACAAAGGAGCAGAGACTCTAATTGTATATTTATTTCTCTCTTGATCCAAGGCTGAGGTGTGGCAACTGAAAAGAAACAGACATGAGAGAAAGGGGCAGAGACAGAAAAGAGAGGAAACTCAGTTGCTTGGTTTTAGCTATGAATGTTTCTCTTAAATTTTTCATTTCATGGTATGTCAACTGGCTTCCTAGAAAAGCATCCTCCTAAGACTTATGTTAACATGTCCTGCATCCCAATATGCACCTGCTACAAAATAGTAATCCCAGACCCAGAGGGGGACATCATTCGAAAGTGTTTATCAAAATTTTATCTGACCATAGTAAGGGAGAAATTTTAAAAGAATTAGATGAAGGACATTGTCTTGCATTCAAAAGGCAACAACAAATAACAGATATACACATTTGGGGTGAGAACACATATAGTCAAAATAACTGAACAAATGGTAGGAAATTCAACCTACTGCCCAAATGTCTGATCTGATCAACTCAAAACTTCTAGATATTAGGGGATATTGAGATGTAGTACAAAATATTTTCCACTTTTTACTTGGGTGCTCTGGGGAAGCTCACATTAATGGAACAGCACTTGGCAAACTCTCACAGATATTAGAGTTTTCAAATAAGCATTTTATGAAGTGAGAATCAATAGGTTCTCACAGCTCTCCAGAGGAGCTGTATGTCATCATCAGCTAAATATCTACTGTTATTGTTCTCCCCACTGAGTATTTGGTAAAATACATTCAATTCTCTTGCAACTATAATGGCATCATTAAATGCCAGACAGGGACCTCTGGGGACCACACAGTTTGTCCCCTTGCCCCCAAGCAAGTCTACACTTAAGCTGTTGCAAAAACAGTGGTGTCAAATCCTAGCCTAAAAGATCCCTCAGTAAAGAGTCACAAATTATCAGACATACCCACATGAAAGTAGTGCACAGACTCTAGGGTCATTTGCATTGCTAAATTTCTTGTTATAGAAGTGCTAAGTATATTCTGGAATTCCTTTACAGTCAAGGACTCCCTAGACTTGCATTTCCAAGTATATGTTCACTACATGTTAGTAGGTATTCAGTCTAAGAACAGTTTTATGGAAAATAGGCTTAGAAAACATTGGTTTAAGCACAACCTAATAGATTTCTTTTACTACAGAAACTTCTCGGGATCTTTAAAGTGTTGCTGTTTCCCTTATATCACTATAGATTTCCTTTTATTTGTAACATGAGGTTAACACACTGGAGTGGTTCCTGCCCAGTAGCCTCCACCACCATCACGGTCTCCACCTTACCCAGTTCTCCTACTCAGATTCAGATCTCATATCAAACATCTCCCCTTCAGGAAAGCCCTTCTTTAAGCCCCTAGAGCAAGGGTTGGAAAACTACAGTCCAGGGGCCTGATCCATCCTGCTGCCTATATTGTATAGCCCACAAGCTAGGCTTCTATATTTTTAAGTGGTTGAAAAAAATCAAATGGATAATAATTTTGTGACATATAAAAATTACATGAGATTCAAATTTCAGCATCCACAAGTAAATTTTTATTGGAGCACACCCATGATCATTTGTTTACACATTGTCTATAAACTGCTTTCACACTGCAACAGCAGCATTTTGTAGTCAGAGCAAAGGTTATTAGGACTGCAAAGCAAAAATATTTACTGTCTGGTCCCTTATAGAAAAAAAAGTCTCAAGTCCTGTTATTGACTATGTGCTTTCATAGCACTGTAAACTTTTACTTTATGAAACTTATTTCACATGTAAATCTTACACATGATTGACTACTTTATTAATAGCTGTCTCCTCAATAAACAGTGAGTTCCATGAGGGCAGGGCCCATGTCTGTTTTTTCTGACCCTTTTATCCACAAATAGCACGGTACCTGGCACACGGTAGATATTAATTAAATGTGTATGAATGGGTGAATAAATAAATAGCTCCTGAAACTGGTGTTCCATAAAACATGACTTGGGAAGCAGTCTCTATGTACATGTCCTCCAGCTGGTGCGAAGGATAAAGAGAAAGACTTTGCTTGCAGAGTATTTCACCAAAATTATGTTATACAAGGAGTCAAAATCAGCAAGAGAGGTTTTTTTTGTCTTGAGGCTGCTCCACCCAGAGGAATCGGAAGGAACCACAGCCACACTCATCAGAGACTGAAAGGGGGCCTCCAGAATCACACCAGGTTATAACCAGAATCTCAAGGGGGCTTGGAGCTATGCAGGAAAGAGCTAGACCCCTGGGGGCAAATGAGGAATCAAAAGTATATAAGAAAAGAAGAGGGGCTGATGTGTGAGATGAGACTCCTAGAATATGCAAGTGCTAAGGACTTCAATGAAGAGAATAGAGGCATGTTTCTCTGGACACCATGGATGTTTGTGGTTGTCCAATAGCAAAGCTGTTCCCAGCCCTCATTGCAGCCCATCTAAACACAGAAGTCTTAAAGCAAGAGCTACATGATTTCCATCACATTCTGGAACTGCCCTCTGACTTCTTTCCTATTTTGATCCAAATCACTACTTTCCTCATCAGACACTATTTATGAGGTTTAATGCATGGACTTAAGTATTACCAAGAGCTTACAGACATGTGTCAGCAAGTCGTGTTTCCCTGAGTTGCAGACCAGCTGCATTCAATACTTATTTGCTGGCCTGTCTTCCTGATTAAAAATGAGAAGACAGGCCTTCCAAGGAAGCACAGAGTAAAACCACCAGGCCTTTCCTGTCTTAAAAAGAATTAGGTCCTTTTCTATTTCCTCACCAACAAAGAGCATTTCTCTTCGTTGATTAGCTATTGAATAAAACTTGCGTGAGTTACTGCTGTGTACCAGTCACCGTTGAGCAAAATCATCCCTGACCTTGTAGAACTCGCAGTGTAGTGGAGAAAATAGACATTAACCAGATAACCACACAGATCAATAACTATTTCCAAACTCTGATAAGGACTTTGAAGGAAAGCTATAGGGCACTGTGAGCGTGTATAACAGAGTAAGTGACCTTAATTGGAAGGTCAGGGAGAGATGCCTAAAGATATGACATTTGAGCAACGATCTAAAGAAATAGAATTTTCTCAAGCACCTGGTCAACATTTTTTTAAAAAATAGTTTTGAGCCTGAAACTCTGAGGGAGCTCTACCTAGAAATCTTCAATCATTGATGTATTTCAAGCCAACTAAACCGTAAGTGAAGGTAACTGCTGAAGCAGACTGACAACAATACTCCAAATTTCCGATGTTGAGAATTAGGCTCTTTCACACATGATGCCACAGCCAGTGACTGGCAGAAATTTTCCCAATCTTCCTACAAATTTAGTTGGGAATTTTTTATGATGTAGGTATCATAGATGGCAACATCAAGGTAGCAGGAGGTTAGCTTTTACTCAAGGTTGTGATGACATTTCTCCTTCTGAAAATATTGCAGAAGTGAGCAGTTTATTCCAGAACCATTTAGGTAGGTCCCGAATCAAGGGGAAATCAAGTGGTGGATTAAGTACTTCCTCATAAAAGGTATCAACCAGCAAAGAGGCATACATTTGGTATGTCCAAAGCCCCATAGGTGCACAGACCTTGTCTCTAAGGGATAAGGGAAGAGCAGGGGTGTGTTCTGAGATTCCTTTATTTAAAATGAACAGAATAGCACAGAGAAAATAATAAGGGACCTTGGAGGACAGGACTCCCCATTCCAATCAGTCATCATGAACTAAGAGTGTTACGGTCTAAGTAAACACTCAGCTGCTATGCCTCGAAGCCAATAAATTGGCTTCAGTAACACCAATTCTGAAGAGTTGAATACACTTGCCATAGAGTAAGGAAGTTAACAGAGCTTATTACAAAGTATAACATTATTCATTACAACATATTACTGATCAGTAGTTATAGCCCACAAAAAGTTATATAAATTATAAGGCTTCTGGGTACATGGGTGCTATATTTTCAAATCTTTTACCACTGAAAAAAGGGAGTGAATAGGGATTCATTTCTCTCAGTTGAGTGAATGCAGTCTGCAGGTGGTTAAGGGCTGTTTGAAGTGACTCAACAGGGAACATACAGGAGATAAGGGAATACGCTCTCTTTTGCTAATTCTCAAACCTGCTCGAATGTTATGCCTTTCTTTAAGGATTGTGACATAAAGGCAAACAATAGTGGCTTTCTGTATCAAGAGGACTATGTGGTCAGTGCTGGGCTGTGCCTTCTGGAAAGCCAAAAGTATAAGCTTTTGGGGAACTTCATCTAGATGGGAAAATGTCATGCACATACACATAGGATCAATATGGCTAAAGTGTAGATCAGATATCAATCATAAATGCCATAGCAAAGCATGGAAAATAACATAGGAGCATCAGAAAAGACTGCATGATAACATTTAACTTTTATTGAGCACTTACTATGTATATACCAATAACTGCTAACATTTACTAAACAAAAATTCATGCTTTAGATATTGTGCTAAGCGTGCATCATGTCATAGAGATCCTGAGAGACGTGCTGTTTGAAAGATGAAAAAACTAAGCCATGAGAAGTCAAGTAATTTGGCCAAGGTTTGCCAGGTAGCATGAGGCAGAGCTGAGAGTGAAACTCAAGGTCAATTCTTAACCTGTAATAGACACTCTCTATCTGTAGAATTGGGTTGAAGAGTTTAGGCTGTTTTCATGCCTCTCTCAAGACAAGTAAGCCTTCTTCATCTCATTTATCCTTGTAACTGCTATCAATGAAGATATTTTCAGAGCAAAGCCGGGATTCAGGCCAAGTTATCTGATGCCACAGTCTGTGCTTTCATGCTATGCTGTGTTTACAAGAAGGAGAAAGTACATTTAATACTTAGATAGGCAGAAGAACACTGGGAAGATATTATTTTATTTATTCATTGACTCAACAGATGCTATGTGCCTGGAACTGTTTTCAGTGCTGGAAACACAACATATGAACAAGTCATAGTTGCTTTTGTCATGAACCTTACATTCTCCAAAAGAAGATAGAAAATAAATATAAATAAATATGTGACTAAACTACATGAATCAATAAATGACATCTCAATGCATAATGTATACTAGAAGATAAATAAAATTGGATAAGTGAATAACAAGAATCAGGATTAGGAATGTGATTGTGCCATTTTAAATAGTGTAGTGATAGGAAGCCTCAATAATAAGGGGAAACAACTTCACAAAGCTCTAAGTACATGAGAAAGTCATATGACGATAGGGAGGTCATTCCAGGAAAAAGCGCTATCAAATATTGGTATTTTAACCCCATTATCATCTGACTGGAAATCTAAGAATGATCTTCCTTCACTCTTGAAACTGGGAGAGGTCCTTGGTCGGATGTCCAGAAAAGCTCTTCTTGAAAGGATGCCATTGCTTTGTGACTCTCAGATGACTAGGTTCTCCTTATTCTTCAGACTTGCAAGGAGAAATTCCCCCATTTGTTCAGATGCCCAAGGCAGACTTGAAGATTCTTTTTTCATTCCTCCTCACCATCACTTCACATTTGGAGAATTCTTTTATAAGACCTTCCTGTTAAGCATTTTTTTGGGGGTGACCTCTTCAATAATCTGACAAAGGCTGTGGACTCTCCAACCTCTTCCCCACCAAAAGCTCACGTGCCTTAGAAATTATGTATAACATTGCCCATCCTTAAACTTATCCATGTTCACACCCCCCCAGAGTCTATGGATCTTAAGAATTCCCTTTACAGAGCTCCTTTTAAAGGTGATTCAGCCATTCTTACTCTCAGGAAGAAAGTCCTGCACCATCTGCAAAGCCATCATCGTTTACCAAAAGGTCAAAAGCCAGAGGGAACTCCAAGTGTCATGGAAACTAAGCAAAATACATTCTAGCTGATACTCCTTGTAATTGTATGCTCAGAGTCCAGACAACTCTTGGGCCATTATAGACTAGGAACCAGGAGTCCAGAAGAGAGAAACAAATTAGGAGAGTGGTTTTCAAGATGCAGGCTGCTGTCCAGGACACAGTTTTGCTACTGAAACTGTGACAATTAAGATATTTACTTATGCTTCTGCCTCCTCCATGAAATGAAATTCCTTAAGGGCAGGGGCTGTGCTTGAATTATCCTTATATTTCCAAATGGCCATCAAGAGACTAAAAGTCATCTTGAATAAGTTAAACACAGAAGGGAATAGTTATAGACTCACATGTCCAAGGCAAAGAAACTTACAGGTAGGGATGGGCTCAGGAACTACTAGAATGAGGAATTTTAAAATTTTTCTTTCTTTGATATATATGTATGTATACCCCCATGTGTGTGTATATATGTAACACTATATATTAATTCTATACGGTGTATATATATATATATATATATATATATATATGTATATGTATAAATATGTGCATCTTTGGATGTTTACCTATTTTTTAGCTTTTCTTTCTTGGTCACCTGTCCCACAAGGTAAAACTATGACTACAGATAGCTCTGGGCCTACACTGTAACAACTTCACATGTAAAGGTAAAAAGAGAGCTCTGCTTCCAGCTCCTGTTTGAAAAATGTCAGGGAAGGGCTTTTCCTTTAAGTTTAAGTCACATGTCCATCTCTAAACCAAGCTCTATGGTCAAGGAGGTGGGGCACTATGACTGGCCAGTTCTCCCATAATACATGATTGAAAAAGGGATACTATGACCAGAAGAAGAGTGAATGGATCCTGAGCAGAAAACCAATATCTTTTGCAGATAAAAATAATATTGATAAAACCTGATTTTTTTCACCATGTGCTAAATATTATGCTTAAGTGTGTTTATAAGTTATCTCATTTATCAACCATTCTACAAGTAGTTGTTGACAAGGTAGCATGAGACCAGGGTGGTTAATGCAGCAGCTGTCTGTCTCAGTCATCTGTTTCCAGTGATTTAATGGTCCTTGGGAAGCAGTTTGCAAAACCTTGAGCCTTCAAACTCTGGGTGGGATTTGAGAGTTTTCTTATCAAACACTTCTCCATATCTGTATGCCCTATGAAGATCCTTCCTTTTCCTGATCATTAATCCCCAGCAATAAAAAGGAATAATGATAGTGTTGAACTGAGCAGTATTTGGAGAAACATCACCTGTTAATTCCAGGGCTCACCTACCAGCTCAGGGAAAAGAAAAACATTTCCTTCTGGCAGATAAATGCAAGCTTCAAAGTAAATTTGAAAGCAGTGAGCACATTCTGTTATTTTTCCCTCTTAACAAGGCTTGATGAAAGCAATCTCCACAGAGGCTGCCTAATTGGGCAGGGAGCTCATCTCCGAGCAGCTCTGGCAGAAGGAACCAAGAGCTGGTTAGTACATTTTGTCTGAAGGCTACTCTTTTTCCTAGGGGGAGGGGGTATGGTTCCACCTACAGCGCCCCAGTTCCACACACCTCCAGGGCCCTCCAGGGGACCCCTGTCAAGTGGCTATGTTGAGTGCTTTCTGAACAACTTGCTCCCTACCTTATTTCACAGTACAAACTCTTTGGTTCTAATTATCCTGCAGGGGAAGGTACATTGTTTACTTACTGCTCCCGAAAATATGCAAGGTTTGCTTCCTGCTGCTAAAATGCCCTGAAAAACCAATACACATCAGTAATTGTAGCCCCTCTGAGCCTTCTGGTGCAGAGGTCAGCAGCATCCTCCACCTACCAGAAGCACCTTTACAGATGGAGGCACTGAGGACCACGGAGCCAAATGAACCGTCCTCAGTGGCTGAGTTCTAGATTCAGCCTTAGCCAGGCAATTCATACCCTCCCCTCCTCAAACATGCACATACACAGCAACAAACCCTTCTGCTGCCTACTTCACTGCCTTGAGATACCCCAGGTCCTCCCATACCTGCCTGGCCACCACATCAACCACTGCCTGCTCTAGGGGAACAGTGATAGCTAATATTTATAGAACGCTTTTTGTGCCAAATGCTTTGCATAACTATTTTTATGCCCACAAGAACACTATGGCTTCCTTATTTTAGAATTAAGACCTGAGGCTTAGAGAGTTTATGTAATTTTATCCAAATTTAACATAGTTCCTTATTAGGAGCAAAGCTACTGTCTGTCTGATGGGGTGAGAGGAGCCCTTCACTACACTGTTTCCCAGGAAGGAAAGTTTATCCTCAGGAAGTCTCCACTGCTCTTTCAATCAGTCAATCAGTATTTACAGAGAGCTATTATGATGCACACAATATGCTAAGACAACATTTGATATGCTCCCTTCTGTTCACAGGGCTTCCATTCTGGTTAGGAGACAAGATGTATACACCTGACAATGCAACAAAAATATACCAAACAGCAATATAGAAAAGATAATCAAACACTAGAACAAGCAAAGGTTCTTAACCTGGGATCCCTGTGGATAGTTTTAAAGAGGTCTAAAAGCACCCTTAATTCATATGCAAACTTGTCCCCATATGTACACTTCTCTGGCTTCCCTTAGGTCAGCGTTTTTGTAACCAAATGTAATTTGCCCTCTAGAGTCAGTTGACAATACCTAGATGCAGTTTTGGTTGACCCAGCTGAAAGGGTACTACCAGCTTTTAGTAGTCAGTAGAGTTTAGGAATGCTGCTGAACATCCTATAATGCACAGGGCAGCCCCCCACTACATCTGTGTTAGATTCCCCAAGTCCTCTCAAAAAAGTTAAGAGCTACTATTCCAGAGCTTTATTTTTCCAGAAAAAGGCACGGACAAGAAGTGTCTTTGCAACCCTATAACATTTTACAGAATGTCATGGCCCACACATGCTGCCAGGATTGCTCTTCTAAGACTCCAGTAACCGTCAACATTCTTGCTAAGTGATCTTCCACAAAATCTGAGTACTTGATTTTTATTGCTGAGTTCCCATGGGTTATATGCTCCTGGGTACCATGTTTGCATTTCCACCAGGATATTCAACATTTCACACAGAAACCATTGAAAAATGCTTACCCTATCTACCAAGTCATAGTGAACATACTTGAAGGCATGAGGTGAGAAGGCAGGAATCCTTTGTGTATTACATCTATGCCTTGTGTCCACATTGAGAACTGGATTCCAGGCCATAAGAATGTGGTTTTATGAGAAGTTTACAGACCTGTAAGACAGGGAGCCTGGCTCTCCCATTAATGAACTCTGGGAATTAAACCCCAGTTCCTCTCTCTATAAAATGCAGGGCTTGGGAACTGTTTCTATCAGGGTTCTAACAGAGAAACAGAACCAGTAGGAGATAGCTATTAAGAAATGATTACAAATCATTGGCTTACATAAGTATGAGGCTTTGTTAGGCCAGTCCAAAATCCTTTGGACAAGCCATCAAGAAAGGCAGACTGGAACTCTCAGGCACAGGGTAAAGCTATAGCCATACATGGAATTTCTTTTTCCAGGAAACTTCAGTTCTGCCATTAAGACCCATTCAGCAGATAGAATTGGGCACACCTACATTATTCAGGATAATTTCCTTACTTAAAGTCAACTGTTAGGCACATTAATCACATTTACACAACACTTTCACAGCAACTCTTCTGTTAGTGTTTGATGGCACTACTAAGGACTGTAGCCTAGCCCAACTGACACACGAAACTCTCACAGACTTCATGGTGTCTTCATTTGCTTTGTAGTTTTAGGAATTGCAATTTTGATATTAATCACCCTGAGCAATAGGGTGTGTCATTTTTAGAGCTAATATCCAGGCACGGATTAATCAAAATAAAGAACCTCTGAGCATTTGGCTAAAAGGTTTTCAGGTTACTAGGTCACGAAGATGCTTAGGTGGCAAGATGGAAAGATGTGGGTCTAACCAAAACAGAGGTCTCCCTTTATGCCAATCAAGAAAAATTTAGAGGAAATGCTACTAAATCATTTTTCTTCCAAAATGCTGCTGGCAAACTGTCTATCTATCCTGATAAAAACTCAGTAAGGACTCTTAAGGAACCAATTACTTGCTGGAGAAAAAAATAGAGGAAAACATAATGTTAGTGCTGAGACCATTATGATTTCTGGCATTTATTCAGATCTTAGAAACATGGAATTTTTTAGCAAGAAAGGATCTTAGACCCAGTCTTTTCTAACTCTCATTCACATTAGAGGTAAAGGGATTTGAGAACCAGAGAAATTCAAGAACCACAATGTCAAAAAGTCCCTCAGTGTCATAACCAGGACAAAAGAAGCATCATGATTCCCAGGCTACAGTTCTTTTGTACACATCTGCCTCCAACAAGTCAAGGAAATGTGCACAGGCCTAAAATGCAAGACTTCTACCTCCTCAGCAAAGCCTGCAGGCGAGCTCTTTACTGCTGGCATTTACCCTGACAGATATCAGTAACTACAAAAGGGTACACTGTTAACACAAGATGACAAATTCCAAAATTGGCTTGTTTTCACAACTGTCACTTTTTAAGAGGTGAGCGACCTTTCTCTGGTTCTTTAAAAACCTCTGGATTTCAGCCAACTCAACATCCCCGCACTTCCTCCCACAATCACTTGCTATGAAAATGTCATTATTCTATTTTGAAGAGGCTGGAGCAGTTGTGATTCTTTTGTAATAACTATGTTTTCTGAAAGAGGAAAAAAAATCATAAAAGCCAGGAGTGGAAAGGCTTTCATGGATCAGTCACACTCCCAACGTGCACCGGAAGAAAATAAAGTAGAAAATACAATGTCGAGTCCCATATCAGAGATGTAATACCCCCACACTCTATAGAAAGATCTGTGGCTTTATTTTGATTCAGGGCTGAGAGAAATGTCTTGCTGCCCATTTTCAAGGAGTGCATCTGCATCCACCAGCCCTCTCCCTGATAAACCTCCTCATCTGAGAGACAGACAGTTCCTACCCAATACTCAGCTCCAAATTCTCTCTCCTGAACTCCATTAATTTAAAACATTTAGTAGTTAAGACACAGAAATTGATAGCAAGATTAAGCAAACAAGGAAACAGCATGTGGGTTTAAATTTCAAAAATCCTAAACAGAGTGACCATATAGTATCTCTGTGACAGTTAACAAGTAAAAATCTGGTAACCCTCTTTTGGGTCCCCTCCTGCTGCTGGGAGCCTTTCTGTCTTCCAATAAATTCCCACTTTAAAAAAAAAAAGAAGCAAGAATCATCAATAAAGGTTGAGTAAGAATCATCAATAAAAGGCTCCATAATAAAAGGTATTTTCTTTTTCGCTGAGTTAAGACTCAGAGAAAAAAAGAGAGAAAAACCTGTTCTAGCCACACTTTCTGACTTCAAGAAGCTCCATATTGATTATATGACCTATTTAACAGGGATAGAAGCAAGATAATCACCTTGCCAAGGATGAGGAAAGAACAGTTGGTTTTTCATTGCTTAATGTTTGTACAGTATCTTTCATTTACATTTCAACATAGCCTATGCTCTAGATAGTAAGCCAATTGCCTATAAGAGAGATACTATGTGGCCAGGCACAGTAGCTTAGCCTGTAATCCCAGCACTTTGGGAGGCCGAGGCCAGAGGATTGCCTGAGCCCAGGGTTTCAAGACCAGCCTGGGCAACTTGGTGAGACCTCGTCTCTACAATAAATCAAAAAATAAGCCGGGCATGTTAGCGTGTGCCTATAGCTCCAGCTACTTGGAAGACTGAGGTGGAAGGATTGCCTGAACCCACGGGTTGAGGCTGGTGGCCATGAGTGTGCCACTGCACTCCAACCTGGGCTCCAGAGACTCCAACTCAAAAAAAAAAAAAAAAAAAGATACTATGTAAGTGTAGCAATTGAGGCTGGAGACATCTTTGTTTGGGTTCCTTTGTCCTACTAAGCTGTGGTACCTTTCAGAAGGTAGATCTTCTCAGCAGGGGAAGCTAAAAACATGGCATCAATAGCCACACAAGCCATGTTTGTGTCCCAACTCCATAACCCTACCACATAAATGACTTATGCAAATTACTTAATCTGTGGACTCCTTACATATTTTAGATCTGTGAAATGGGAATGATAAGGGAATCCATCTCATAGGGCTTCTGTGAAACTTAAGTAGATAATGCAAAGCACATAGTAAGCACTCAGTAAATATTAACCATTACTCTGAGTCAGAGCTTCCTAACCTTTCACACCATAATGCACATTTTGACAAAAAGTTAAAGTTTGCATGGGGAACCAGGGCAAACTAGGCTGCTCAAAAACAGGAATCTCCCAGGAAGAGAAGGGATCATGTCCTATCACAGCTGCAACCCATTCATTATTCCCTGCTGAAAAACTTTCCTCTCCACACTGTATTTTTACTTCATTTTGCAGACATTTTTTCTCAGGATGCTATCTCAGCCCACAACCTAAAGACTCTAAATTTGTAACCTACGCTGCTCTCTCTCTTCCTCATAGGCAGATATAAATGGTTATATTTTGACCAATGTAATTCTCCTTTAAAATATTTATTCCATACAATATTTCCAAACATGGAACCAACACCAAGTCTGTGGTAAGAAACAGTCAGGCAAGGGGCAATTCTGAAGTTGAGGAATGCCATTGCCAAAAACCACTCACTACAGTTTTCAAGTTTATCATACTGACCCTAGGGAGAGTCTGAACCCAAGAAGGCCTGAGGACCTGGTAAATCCACGAGGGTTCCATTGCTGCCTTCATTCTCCCTTTTCTGTCCAGCCATATTGCATCATACTTCTTCAGACTAGCTTTCTCAGCTCTTCAGTCACTTGGTAAATATGATTGCCTCCCCACCTTCATGTTCAAAAGATAAAGTTGCAACTCTCTCTCTCACTCAATTCCAAATTCAAATTTCTAGAAAGAGTAACTGATTGGACCATCTTGACTCAGTCACCCACCCTGTGTAATCTATAAAACCATGGCAGTCGTGAGTCCATGATAAGCATGGATTCCATTCCTAGGACACCGTACAGACATCTGGGAGAAAGGTCAGTTCACAGAGTCATAGATAGAACCAAGGACTGAATTCATTATCTTGTCTATTACACTGGCCATCTTATCATCAGGCCTGAAATTTCTACCACAAGTCACTCCCTCGATTAAGATGCTAAAGACTATTGTTAAAATTGCATTCATTCTTTAGCAGCATAATATTCTAAGATATCTTCAGTCATTAACTGCTAAAAGTGAAAGAGTGCATTTGACATAGAAAAGAAATGCTTATGAGAAAGGAAGGGGGCCTGAATGCTTATGAAGTAAAGGCAATGTATAGAGAGCAGTTCTCTGACTCAAAAGTGTCCTGGGAAGACAGGAAGCTATCTCCACACATGTGACGAAGCTGAGAGGTAGGAAATAAAAACAAGAGAAAGGAAAGTGGCAGTAAGAAAGGGACTCTGAAAACAAACATATAAACCACCCTAACAGTTGTGTCCACAGCCAAAACTGTTCAAGGTCTATGGCATGAAAAGCTGTTTTAAAACTAGCATTAACCAGTGACCCCCGTTCTCTCCAGAAAATGGGCTGAAATGAAAAAAATCAGAGCTCGGTAGAGGGTAAAATTGTTCTGCCCCGCACGAAGGAGAACTTAGCTACAGGACTATAATTTCCAAATGAAAAGACAGAGCACAGGGTTTGACAAAGAATTTTTGTGCTGCTTCAGAGTGAATAAAGCAGTCTGAAGAATAAGGTTGGGATACGCAAATATTGGAAGTTACTAGACATTTCAGTGGTATATAAAGGAATAAATTAGTGCTATATAGAAGACAGCGTCAATTTGAGAGCCTATTTTCAATTTTAAGGAACTATATAACAAATAAATTTTTCCAAGGACTAATTGAAAACGTGATTCTATGGAACTGGAATTCACCTCAGACTATTAGTCAACAAGCTGATATTAATTAATATGTCACAGCGTGCTTTCCAGTGGATTTTGTTCCTTTCACTGCAATTAGACAACATTAATTTGACTTATGATTGGTTCAATGAATTGCTTTCAAGATTGCCTTTGTTTTTAATGTCTCCCAATACAATACTAAACAAGAGATAATGCCCTCTAGTTCTCGACAACCCCTTTTTTAAAAAAATTGTCATTCCTCATCCACCTCCATGAAAACTCTTACTTAAGCTTTGCTTAAAACTCATATATCAGTTAAAACATAGATGCAAGTAACAGAAAACCACTTCAATTTATTTAAGGCTGAAACAGGAATGTAATAATAGACCACTGGGCTATCTCAAGGAAGCCAATAGCAGCTGTTGCCATCTACTACCATAAAGCTGAAAGAAGTTCTTTTGCATATCCTGTGTTGCTGTTCTCGTTCTATAGATAGGCTTCCCCCACAAGAGGTGAATGGTTACTCCATTGCTCTTGAGTTTGCTTCCAAAATATCTCCTCAAATTAAGCTAAAATCTCTTAGTCTAACTTCTAAGTGAGGGAACCTGATTAAGTCACCTTGACTTAACTCTGATAAAGTCACAGTCCCATATGGCAGCTACCAATTTTTCCTACCTCCATAGCATCCAGAATTTCTGCTCATATTTTGGGCTGTTGGCTAATATAATCTCCTTTTTTCAATCTAGCTCACCGTTCTGCTTTATATCTTCTAGAAATGTCTAAAATTTCTGTTGCACTCACTGCACTCCTTATTTTTCATTGCTCTTATGGAAGTGTTCCCTCCATATTATTTCAAAGGAATTATCTCAGGAAAAAGTGGATATGAGTAACCTGCCTGCCATTTTAAGACAATTACCCTAATTTTTCTTTTTGTTTATCTTCTTTGTAACTCTTCCTTTAGTCTAGTGCTATATCAAAGCATAACTTCAATTATGTCATTCCCAATATCAGTCTTCAAAGACTCTCAAAAGCCTCCCAATGACTAAGAGTACATGTTCCTTTTTTAAGATTTAAGGTTATTCTAGATCTGACCAAAAAAATTTTCTTGAAAACTCTGACCATTTGCCTTCGTAAGCCTAATTCTCCACTCCAAAGTACCCATTTGCTACTTTTCTCCAAACAGTCACCACATTCAAGCTTTTATTCTATAACTTTGCTTATCCCTTTCCTCTGCATTATTTCTCATGCCAATTCCAATCCCAACAACCAAAATTCTACTGATTCTTGAAGATTCACAAAGTGACCACCCTTTAAAGCCTTCTTACCCCTTTAAGTCATATCTCCTTTCTGAAAAAACCAGATAATTCTGAACAAAGCTTCTTTTGACATTTATCTCCTCATTCCTTATTTTTTTCACTGCTGCTAATTATACTATCTCTCTCATTAAACGAAGGAAAGAGATTTTCTTAATCATCTTTTGCATCCCCTATAAACTTATGCATTACATTGTACATAGTATTTACTCAAAAATAATTGTTAAAAGACAGAAGAAGGAAATTAAGTCTTTATTTGGACTTTATTCCTTTCTTTCTTACATTATTTCTATCACATTCCATTTCCAAAATAATTGTACTGTAAGCTGTACTTCACTAAATGTGTTTTATGTATTTAGAATCCTAATTATAGCCTAGATAAAACCAAGATTCAGGCATTTCACTCTTAGAATAGTTTCCTATCCAAAGGAACACAATCCAGCAACCAAAAATAATTTCAATTTCAAATCCTTGATCACATTTCTAATAAAGTACAAAGGAAATTTAAATATTCAGTCCACAGCACCATTTATAAAAATCCTTCCTCTCTCCAATTCATCTCCATCAAACCCTACAGCTACTCCAGAGAATGTATCTCTATACGCTCCATACCCTCCCCAAGCCCTTCCACTTCTCAGTTCAACACTGTTTTGCTTTCCTTATTTCCCCTATGGTGAACCAACATCAGGTCAGGATGGGTTAATCAGATTCACTCTCCTAAAAAAATTGGGAGTAAAACTAAGATATTTTAGTTCAATTTCAGCAGCTCTTTTAAATGTAAGCACATTCTGCCTGTCATGGGAGAAGTCTACTTGACAAATGAGAACTCTCCTCCAGCAAGAAAGAATACTTTCTTTACAAGCAGGGAATGAGTGGGCAGGGAAATGAATTGACAATTACAAAATTCCCTAAGCTGAGGTTTGCATGAAATCTTAAAGTAACATGAATCTGACATTGAAATTAAGACAGTGATCCAAAAGTCTGCTGTCTTCTCCCTCTCTACTCTTCACCTTTAAGGAAGAACTTAAAAATACACAAATAAAACAACCAGAAAATATCAAAACACATAAACAAGCATAAAATTTCACAGTTCATGGGGGTTTCTTTTTTTTTTTTTTTTTTTTTTTGAGTTGGAGTCTCACTCTGTCACCCAGCCACCGCAGCCTCGACCTGCTAGGCTCTGGCGATCCTTCCGCCTCAGCCTTCCAAGTAGCTGGAACTACAGGCGCACGCTACCATGCCCGGCTGATTTTTGATTTATTGTAGAGATGAGGTCTCGCCAAGTTGCCCAGGCGGGTCTCGAACCCACGGACTCAGGCAATCCACTCACCTCAGCCTCCCAAAGCATGGGATGACAGGCTGAGTCACCGAGCCCGGCTATGGGAATTTCAGTGAAAGCTGAGGGATGTGGGAAGAGATAGAACTTCTGAAGGGTTTTAAATATTTCCAAATTTTATATTAAAAGACCAGGAAATATTTCAGGTACCAAGCAGGCTTACATGAGAAGTTCTCCAGAGGATATCTTACCTTGGATATCCGAGGATGTTTGTTTGCCTTGGTCCAAAGGCTCATTCACTAGAGGTGGGAGAGGCTGGGATGAATGGCAGGAACCTGAGTTAGCTCCATCATGCCCAGGCCCGTGTTGGGCTGCCTGTTCCTTTGTGGACTCGCCACTGCAGG
>CAUYQG010029138.1:0-46857 GCA_963574415.1 Tarsius wallacei
ACGCCCGGCTAATTTTTTGATTTATTGTAGAGATGAGGTCTTGCTTGCCCAGGCGGGTCTCGAACCCGCGGGCTCAGGCAATCCACTCACCTCAGCCTCCCAAAGGCGCGGGATTACAGGCTGAGTCACCGAGCCCGGCTATAATTGCTAAATTTCAAGTGAAAGATCACTTTATAAGCATTTACCTGAGAAGAGTGGATGAAGTTTCAGAAAAGAAGGTAGTTCAAAGACTGCATTTCAATGGCACCATAGATAAACTTCAGAAACTAACTACAGATAGGGAAGAAATACTCATAGAAAAAGTAAATTTTTAAAGTATTTTTTCATTGTAGCTATTGAATACAGTCTAGAGATATTCTTAGCATGGCAATCCTTCCAGTATATGTGCAATTAGTACATGAAATATTTTTAGCTTCATTGCTTTAAAACAACTAAACCTGAAAAGTATAAAAATACTTGCTTTTTGAAAATGCAGCATCAATTGACTCATCCTGGATAAAATTAAAAATACATATCTTGACCTTGCTGAAATAAAAATCACTTCTTTCATTACTATCAACTTATGTTTGTAAGACTGATTTATCTACGTTGAGTTTGGAAAAAAGTTGAATAACGTTCAAGTTGTGCATCGGTGTGCATAGTGAGGGTACCCCTGCAAAATCAAGAAAACATTCTGGACTAATTATCCAGATTTAGGATTTTGTGCCAGAATATTAATACCCACACTTCTTACTTCTCTGGAATGTTTTGATTTTTTTTTAAGTTAGGTGTACTAACCAATGGGTTGGTGATGTAGTAAAAATGGGGAGTCACTAAAATCTAGTGTCACATTTGAGAATATCCTCTGTATAGGAGATACAACAAAAGCTGACCATAAACCGTTGTAGCATGCTGATATATAACAACTATCAAGACGAAAATTTCTGTAGAAAATGTTTGGACTGCAGAATAAAATCTCAATATTTCTGCAATACAAGAAACAATTTGCTACCAACATTGTAAAGTTATGAGTTGGGTATTCAGACTTGCTTATTTGTCCATCCAGTATTTTTAATCTCAATACTTCCATGCAAGGAAGGAATGCAACATGTTTTTCAATGGCAGGTAAGATATAAAGGCAAAAACTAAAGAGAAAAGCTTGAAATCGCAGGGTGTCTACAGAGTGTTATGTTGTGACCCGGAATCTAATAACAATTACCAAGTAGGTAAGTGGTGAGTTTGATAGCTCATATCTGTGAAAAGTTATCAACAAGCACCATATACATTTGATGGAATTATTTAAATTCCTTTCTCATCCAAATAATATTCACTCATCAGACATTAATGGCATACAAAATCAGTTTATTTCATCAGAAGTTAAATTAAATTGAACAGTAACTTGCAGATAAATGGTTGGTGCTGTCTAATGACATTGATGATGAATTTTGAAAATGCAGCATCACTTGAATCATCCTAGATAAAATTTAAACTATGTATGTCTTAACCTTGTTGAAACTGCTTCAAAATCATTTCTTTCATTACTATCATCTTATGTTTGTGAGACTGATTTATCTATGATGAGTTTGGAAAAAAACTGAAATATAATAGGCGAGATTTGTTACTCTCTGGGAATAGTGTTGTTGTCAATAGAATCTATATTAGGTAAATTAACAATCGAGAAGCAAGTTTATTTGTTACATTACAAACTTCATATTTTTTGCCAGGCATAATGGCTCACCCCTGTAGTTTCCACACTTCAGGAAACCGAGGCAGGAGAATTGCTTGAGCCCAGGAGTTTGAGACCAGTTTGGGCAAGATAGTGAGACTTTGTCTCTACAAAAAAATTTAAAAATTAGCTGGACATGGTGACACTCACCTGTAGAGCCAACTACTTGGAAGGCTGAGGAAGGAGGATTGCCTGAGCTCAAGGAGTTGAGGCTGAAGTGAGCCGTGATTGTGCCACTGCACTCCAGCCTGGATGACAAAAGTGAGACCCCAACTAAAAAAACAAACAAGCATAATTTTATATTTTGATATGTTGAATATCTCTACAGAGTGTGAAGTTTGCATTAAATTTAGGAATCACTTTTTTATTTGTAACTGTAATTTCTATTATGGTATTGCAAGTTCAAGTATAATAGTAATTCTCTATATCAGTCACAATGATGCAAAAGTTCAAATATAATAGTCATTATATAAATCACAGTCATACAAACTTTCAATAAAAAAGTATACAGTTTTTAAATTTTTACGTTCACCTATATATTTGTTCAGACCATATCTACTTAAATGTAATTTTAAAATGAATATAATATTAAATGTTATATTTTTATTGCCTCTAATATCTAAAAATTTGACTTGCCTTTTTCATCTTTATGGTTTCCTTTTTCTGTCTTTAGGACCTTGCCTCATTGTGCTTTACCTTATCGTACTTCAGAGATCATTTTTTACGATTTGAAAGTTTGTAGCAACCCTACCTCAAGCAAGTATTAATATATTGGCATCATTTTTCCAATAATGTGTGCTCGCTTCCTGTCTCTGTGTCATATTTTGGTATTTCTCACAATATATCAAACATTTTTATTATTTTTATATTTGTTATGATAATCTGTGATCAATGATCTTTGATGTTACCATTGTAATTATTTGGGGGCATCATGAACCAAGCCCATATAAGATTAAAAATTTGATCAATAAATGTTGTGTGTATTCTGACTGCTCCTTTGACTAGCGGTTTCCCCCATCTCCCTCCCTCTTCTTAGGCTTTCCTATACCCTGAGACACAACAATATTGAAATTAGGCCAAGTAATAACCTACAATGGCTTCTAAGTGCTCACATGAAAGCAAGAGTCACATTTCTCTCATTTTAAATCAAAAGGCAGAAATGATTAAGTATATCAAGGAAGGCATGTCAAAAACCCAGAGAGGCCAAAATCTAGGCCTCTTCACAACCAAATTGTGAATGTCAGGAAAAAGTTCTTAAAGGAGATTAAAAGTGCTACTCAAGTGAACACATGAATGGTAACAACGAAAATAGTCCTATTGCTGATAATAGGGAAGGTTTCAGTTGTCTGGATGGAAGATCAAACCAGCCACATTTCCTTAAGCCAAATCAAATCCAGAGCAAGACCCTAACTCTCTTCAATTCTGTTAAGGTTGAAAGAAGTGAGGAAGCTGAAAAGCTAGCAGAGGTGGGTTCATGAAGTTTAAGGAAAGAAGCTGTCTCCCTAACAGAAAAGCACAAGGTGCAGCAGCAAGTGCTGATGCAGAAGCTGCAGTGAGCTACCCAGAAGATCTAGCTAAGGTAACTGATGAAGGTGGCTATGTGAAACAACAGAATTTCACTGTAGACAAAAAAGGCTTATGTTGGAAAAAGATGCCATTTAGGACTTTTATAGCTAGAAAGAAGTTAATTCCAAACGTCCAAGCTTCAAAGGACAGGCTGACTTTCTTGTTACAGGCTCGTTTGTCATTCTTAAAATCCTAGGTCCCTTAAGAATTATGCTAAATCAGCTGGGCATGGTGGCTCATACTTGTAATCCTAACACTTTGGGAGGCTAAGGCCAGAGGATTGCCTGAGCCCAGGTGTTTGAGACCAGCCTGGGCAATTTGGTGAGACCTCATAGAAAAATTAGCCAAGTGTGGTGATGTGCACCTGTAGTTCCAGCTGCAGTTCCAGCTGCTTGGAAGGTTGAGGTGGAAGGATCGCCTGAGCACAGCAGGTTGAGGCTGCAGTGGCTGTGGCTGTGCCACTGCACTCCAGCCTGGGCGACGAAGTGGGACTCTGACTCAAAAAAAAAAGAATTATGCTAAATCTACCCTGTCCATGCTCTATATATAGAAAAACAAAGCCTAGATGACAGCACATCTGTTTACGCATGGTTTACTGAATATTTGGAACCCACAGTTAATACCTACTGCTTAGAAAAAATAGTCCCCTCCAGAACATAGAGGGAATTGAAATGCCCTCACTGAAATGTCCCTGATCACTCAATGTCTCTGATGGAAATGTACAAAGAGATTAATGTTGTTTTCATGCCTACTAACACAGTATCCATTCTGCAGCCCTCAAATCAACGAATAATTTATACTTTCAAGACTTATTTTTTATGAAATACTTTTCCTAAGACTATGGCTGCCATAAATAGTGATTTCTCTGATGGATCTAGGCAAAGTAAACTGAAAATCTGCTGAAAAAGACTCCTCATTCTAGATTCCATTCAGAACGTTTGTGATTCATGAAACAAAGTCAGTATATCAAAATTAACAGGAGTTTGTAAGAAGTTGATTCCAATTTTCATGGATGACTTTCATGAGGGTTTCAAAATGTCAGTGGAAGAAGTCACAGCAGTGATGAAAATAGCAAGAGAAGTAGAATGGGATGAAAATGGGACTGAATTGCTACAAGCTCAGGATAAAACTTGAAAGGATGATGTATTGCTTCTTATCTATGAGCAAAATGTGTGGTTTCAGGTTTCAAGTGATGCAGTCTATTCTTGGTGAAGATGCTGTGACCCTTGTTGAAATGACCACAAAGGATTAAGATTTAGAATGTTACCTCAGCTTAGTTGATAAAGCAGTAGCAGGGTTTGAGAAAATTAACATGACACTACACTCCAGACAGGTCAACAGAATGAGACTCTTACTCAAAAAAACTCACTAAACTAAACTAAAAACCTGCAGCTGCCTTCTCTCCCTGTGAGGTCCCTAACCACAAGATCATCAGTCTCTTTCTCCCCATTTTTTTCTTTTAAATAAGAACTTCTGAATATTTTTTTTATTTTTAGGTGGCTATATTTTTTCTGTTCTCTCCCTCTCTTTAAATGTTCAATTTTCAATCTCCTGGTGATACACAGGGAAGAGAAGTTTTAATTAGACCAAAGGTGACAATTTCAAAGAACCAAGTTTCAAAAAACTTATGTCAGGCCTGAAAGTGCATGTCAAGACAGCAACTAAATTGAATACATTATGACAGCAACAAATTTGTTTTAATTTATTATTTTCTATAGATACTTTAGGCATACTATACTGCATTTCTGTTATTGTCAGGAATGATACAATGCTAGGAACTTAGTAAATGCTCAGCCAGCAAATACCTATGAATAGATAGATTTATATCAATAAATTGGGCTACATTTTCCAAAAACAGTAGTTTCACTATCAGTGGATAGTGGTGTTTATGGAGAGATTCTTCTCATCTGCCAATTTTCAGGGGTAGAAATCATTAAACTACACACCAGGATTCTCACTATGGTTTTGTTTTGTTTTTGTTTGTTTGTTTTGAGTCAGTCTCACTCTGCTGCCCAGACTGGATGCAGTGGCATGATCACAACTACCACAGCCTCAACCTCCCAGGCTAAGACAATCCTCCTACCTCAGCTTTCCAAGTAGCTAGAACTACAGGTGCATATCAGCACACCTGGCTAATTTTTTGATTTACTGTAGAGATGAGGTCTCACCAAGTTGCCCGGGCTGGTCTTGAATCTTTGGACTCAAGCAATCTTCTTGTCTCCACCTCCCAAAGTGCTGGGATTACAGGCAAAAGTCCCCATGCCCAGTGTCACCATGGTTTTATCACTCCATTGGTGGTTCCCTTCTGGAGACAAACACATATGACCAGTCACAGAATCAGACCTCAAGTAGGCAGAAAGAAAAGTAGTAGGTAATCTGTTAAGAACAACACGAACAAGTGTCCTTGGCCAAGAATATCTTAAGAATTTTAACCTAGGACATGTATAAGGTGTTGAAATTTTATGACATTCTATCAAAATTAAAATATCCAAGGGATTTGTGACTTAACCACTGTTTTAAAATGTAGGTAGCTAAGAGAGGAAAGAAGGAGAGGAAGGAGGGATTCAGAGACAGGCTTCACCAGCCCCACTAGTTCTTCCTAAAAGTATATACCTGCCCACAGGGTCATAAGGTCCAACCTCAGCTCCTAATTCTAAGTTGATTATATAATAGGGAGAGACTTCCTGTTTCTTCACATTGGTGGCTAAGGTATTTGTGTGACTTGTCCAGTTGAATATAAAACAAAGCAAAATGGGATTAAATTATATAAATTATATATATACATACACACACATATACACACAACAAACACATGCATACACCTGTATACATACGTATATTTAATTTCCCAAATATTTGTATCTCACAGAATCACCTTCATATGGAAATACTTTTGCCCAAGACTTCAGACATTCCCCCAAATATCATTTTAGGGAAAATAACCAGAAAGCCCTTAAAGATAACCTGGCATACAAGCAATCTTGAATAGGCTCAAGGATTAACACATACAACAGGGAGCAGAAACAAACCCATGCAAACTCTGGCTATTGCATTATTAATATATAATCTAAAATCATATTTGCTCTGTTTAAATAAGTAAGTCATAAACTTGAAGCTACATGCAAGGAACAGGAAAATATAAAATATATCAGGATATATTTATGAAAGAACTACAGAAAAGTACAGCAACAAATATTTTTAAATGTATTTTAAAACAGAAAAAAGATAAAAATTAATAAACTAAATGATAGATTTCAGAAAGTATTCAGCATGTAACACAGAGGATAAAAGTAGAAAATAGAGGAGAAAAGATGTATATTCTTCAGTGAGGTCTAGTTTATGTTTGACTAGGATCTTAGAAAGAGAGGAGAGACAGAGAATGGGGCAGAGGACCATGACTTAGAATTTTTTAGAATTCATAAGAGACATGAGTCCACAGATTTAATTAACCCTCACATTTCCTAGCTTCATAATTAAAACCAAATCCAAGATTAGACACAATGTAGTGAAATAATTTTAAAAGTTTGGTCGGGTGCAGCAGCTCATGCCTGCAATACTGGCACTTTGGGAGACCAAGCAGAAGGATTGCCCAGCCCAGGACTTCTAGACCAGCTTGGGCAATGTAATGAGAAATCGTCTCTACAGAAATAAATAGATAAAAAGGATTTTAAAATTAGCCTGGTGTGGTGGAGTGTGCCTGTAGTCCCAGCTACTTGGGAAGCTGAGGCAGAATGTTCACCTGAGTCCAGTAGGTTAAGACTATGGTGGCCATGATCGTGCCACTGCACTCCAGCCTGAGTGACAAAGTGAGACTTTCAACTAAAAAATAAAATAAAATAAAAACAGATATTGCTTCCTTAGCTGTTTGTGACATTTTCTTACATTAAGTTGGAAGCCTGGTTCAAGTGCAAATAATCCTACCCAGCTTCAGGTTCTTAGAATTCATGAGTTTAATATAGCTTTGTTAAAGTTAAGAGAAAAGCTTTTGTTCCCAGTACTTAGCAATCAAACTGAGTAGAAACTAACATATTCCTGGACTTTCCAAAAGCTGCACTGCTTTTGCCTTTGTCAAAATGTAAAATTGGCATTAAAAAAAAAAATTTTGCCATGTCTTGATTGCCTAATATAGCTTACACCTTTATTTATCTATTTCCACCCCAACCATGTTGCATTACCAGCAATTGTAGTCCCAAGGCAGAGGGGAAAAAAATACCAATATGTGGATAAATTCCAGAAATAGAAGGTTTGCTCTTAGCACTCTCTGGTCAGCAAGGCTGAGTGCTTCTAAGGGATTGGGGATCACTGTGATACTGTTTATAATTCCTCATACATTCAGAGATGGGAATGAACACCACAACATGACGAACCCATGGATTTTAGTATCCCTCTGAACAAAGCAAGCACTTTTTCTCTTTTCTATGAACTGTATAAACAATTATATACATAAAATAATGCCATGGAATGTTGGAAAAGTAGCCGAGCATGTGAGATGATCAGAAAATGTATTAAAAGAATTTAAAAACCCCAAAATCCTGATGCCTTGTGTGTTTGAAAATGTGATGTTAGGAAACCAGCCAGGTTGAGTTTTTGTTTGACCAAAGACAAAAATTACACTTGAAAGTGAAAAATAAAACAATATACCAAGACTTCTGTATTTGATCATTAGTCTCATCTAAGACTACAGAGTCAATGTAAGTCAACATAACCATATGGAAATTAATGGGAAGGCAAAAACGACGAAAACAGTTTAGCTCCCAGTATTTGCAAGTTAGAGAAAACTTTTGCTTTAGTTTCTTTTAGAGAAATCACTTTCTAGGCGAGTTCAAGTACGTACCGTTCTTTTGACTATGGGACTTTAAGTGATGAGATGATACCATTGACGCCTCCAAATCTCTCCTGGTGAAATGCAATCTCCAATATTGGGAGGCATTTGGATCATGGTAGTGGATGCGTCATGAATGGCATGGTGAGATCTTCCTGGCAATGAGTGAGTTCTTGCTCTGCTAGTTACCCAAGATGTGACTGTTTAAAAGAGTGTAACACCCACCCCTCCCACCCCCCCACCATGTGATACCTTTGCTCCCCCTTCATCTCCCACTGTGTTGGAAGCTTCCTGAGGGCTTTACTAGAAGCAGATGCTGGCACCATGCTTCTTGTAGAGCCTGCAGAATCATAAGCCAAATAAACCTTTGTCCCTTATAAATACCCAGTCTCAGGAATTCTCTTATAGCAACACCAAATGGACTAAACCACTAGGACAATTCTTTTGCAAAAAAAAAAAATATAGGCTGGGTGCAGTGGCTCACAGCTGTAAACCAAGCACTTTGGGGGGCCAAGGTCAGAAAATTACTTGAGCCCCGGAGTTCAAGGCCAGCCTGGGCAACATAGCAAGACCTCTTTTCAACAAAAAATATCAAATAATAATCCAAGTGTGGTGGTACCGCCTGTGGTCCCAGCTATTAGGGAGTTTGAGGCAGAAGGATCACCTGAGCTCAGGAAGTTGGGGCTGCCGTGAGCTGCAATTGTGCCATTACACACCTGGGTGACAGAGTGAGACTCTGACTCAAAAAAAAAAAAAAAAATCCAGGTGATTACTCTCACAGAAAACCTTTCATTAAAGTCCCTAATGCCTTCTTTACACTTAGGTTATATCTGAGATTCTATAACGGAAAACTAAGAATGCCTATTTACTCCCCAAAGTGGATGAGATCGGTGTCATTAGTATTATTCAGAATTGTTACCTTGCTTTTCCAATTGCATAAACCAAGTATATAACTTTTCTCTAAAGGATCTAAAATATGATTAGTTATTACCATGGCTATCAGTCATGTATGTGTAGTTGAATAATCCATACAGTGGTTTTTAATACCCATTAATAAAATTCATTAAATAATGGAGTTAAATCTCTTCTTTATAAAAATCATGTATTAGTGTGAAACACTATAGCCAAACTCTGTCTCACAGGGTGATTTATAGGAATCACCAATAGCCTATTGTGATGTCAAGGTTAACGCAAAAGAGAGAACATTAACACAATTTGGAAATAAAAAGATATTTCTATAAGAGGAGCAGAAGAGTTTTGGGTAAGAGAAGAGGCAGGAGGTTTTTTCCTTAGCAAGTAGATCCATTGTAGACAAATCTTGGGAAACCATGTAGGTTAAAATTCTCTCTCATCATATTTACAATCCACTATGACGTAGTCTAATAGCACTCTTGAACCATTGTTTTTTTTCTGGAAAGTTCTAAACACAATGTTGTTCAGTGATGTATAAAATACTTATTAATGTCTATTTTTAAAATATCTTAGAAACCAACAAAAGGTTTTCAATTAATACAGCTAGTTGAATAAACAATAGAGGAAAGTTCATTGTACTAAAGTTATTTCTGTATAATAACACCAACTTGAATATGAACCCACTGAAACTGCCAGAGCCAAATAGTTAAATTCTTTCAAGCAAAACAAAAATAAAATGTCTTTGCAATCTTTAGAAAGGAAGGTATCCACCTAAATGCCAAGAGAGTTTATAAAATTTACACAAAGCTGTTATTGAAAAATAATTGGAAGGCACCTACGATATGCTATAAAAAATTTCCAATTTTCTATCCTTTTTAATTCTGACTCTGTTAGCTTTCTCGTCTATAACATGGAAATTGAAACACAATAGTTTCTGCCCAGTGTTTCACAATGTAGGATCTTGTTATATTATTATACGTCCTTATTCTTATTCTGTGAAAATAATCTGGAATTTTCATTAAACAGGTAAAATGTTTTATTCACCTCGGTCATTGATATAACCTCAAAACCATCCAAAACTAGCTTATATCAATTCCTATCTTTCTGTAAATAAAATTATAACAATTTTAATATTTACAGGTCATCATTGTATCAAAAAGCCACAGTTTTCTAAGAGAAACCACAAGGACCTAGATTAAAGAAAATGCTACCCTGCAGGGGAAGGTGGAGCTAAAAAAAATGTTGATTAATGGATACAAATATGCAGCTAGAAGAAATAACATTAAGTGTTCGATAGTTAACAATAATCTGCGGTACATTTCAAAAGGCTAGAAGACAATCATTCAAATGTTCCTAGAATAAAGAAAAGATGAATATTTAAGGTGATGAATATCCCAACTACCCTGATTTAATATTTTCACATTATATGAATGTAACAAAATATCACATGTATCCCCAAAATATGTACATCTGTTATGTATCTATAAAAAAAGAAAATACCTCACTAATAAGCAGACCCTGGACATTTACTATTAAAAGGGATTGAAAGGATTGGCAGTAGTGGGACTATCGGAAGGGTGAGGGGACACATAATATCAATAAGGGTACATGATCTCAAACCAGGTGAAGTGGGGACCAAAGGGATGCCCAACCTTTACCTGCATGATGACCACTTGTATACCTAATCCTGAATTGTATCCCACATCTTTAAAATCTTTAAAAAATATGTATTTCTTCTGTGACTAAAAAAGAAAATACTATGCTGGCCTTTTCACATACTTAGGCAATGAAGCCATAGCTCTCTATCCTATGAACCTCCTAGACTAGAAACAAAATTTAAAACATATACAGACCCACATTTTTCAATCAGTAAACAATGCAAACTATCTGATTAATCAAATACATAAATGTGTTCCTTCGTCAACCAAAAAAATCTCATGTGCTCTTGCCAACCATGGATCCTTTGAGTATACTTAGAACACATTGAAAATTTAGTTTATTATATTCTATGTTGAAATGTTTTAAATTTTAAAATATTTAATTGACAAATACAAATGGTGTATATTTGAGGTGTGCAAAGTGATCATTTGCTCCACATATACAATGTATGATGGTTACCACAATCAAATCCAACACCATTCATAGTTGCCATTTGTGTTTGTGTGTGTGTGTGTGTGTGTGTACACGTGTTGATGCACGTGGTGAGGACACTTAAAGTCTGCTCTTATCAAATTTCAAGCAAACAATACAGTATTGATAACTGTATTCACATGCTGTACATTAGATCCCCAGAACATATTCATCTTATCTGTGAAAGTTTATATTCTTTGACCAACATCTCCCCATCTTTCCCATATCCAGCCCCTGACAACCCTCTTTCAGCTTTCTGTTCCTATGAGATTGACTTTCTAAGACACTGCATGTAAGTGATATCATACAGTATTTATATTTCTGTGTCTAGCTTCTTTTCACTTAGCAAATATCCTCCAGGTTCATCCATGTCATCTCAAATTACAAGATATACTTCTATTTTATTACTGAATAATATTCTTGTGTGTGTGTGTGTGTGTGTGTGTGTGTGTGTATCAATATCACAATTTTCTTTATCCATTCATCCTACGATAGACTCCATATTTTGACTAATGTGACTACAATAACCGTGGGAGTATAGATATCTCTTCGAGATACTAATTTCATTTCCTTTGTATATATATCCAGATTTGGGATGCCTGATCCTATGGAAGTTCTATTTTTAGTTTTTTGAAGAAACTCCATACTGTTTTCCATAATGACCATACCAATTTATAATCCCAACAGTGTACAAGGGTTAGCTTTTCTCCACATCCCTGTCAACACTTATTAATTTTTTTGTGTTTTTCATAACAGTCATCCTAACAGGTATGAGGCAATATCTTATTGTGGTTTTGATTTGTATTCATCTAATGATGATGTTGAGAATTTTTTTCATATACTATTTGTCATATTGGCCTTCTTTTGAGAAACAATTATACAGGTTCTTTGGCCATTTTTTAATTGTGTTATTTGTTTTCCTACTGTTAAGTTGTTTGAGTTCTTTATTTTTTTGGATATTAACTACTTATCAAACACAAGATTCACAAATATTTCCAACCATTCCACTGGTTGACTCTTCATTTTGTTGACTATTTCCTTTGCTGTGAAGAAGCATTCTAGTTTGATGTAATCACACTCATTTATTTTGGATTTGTTGCCTGCAATTTAGGTGTCCTATCCAAGAAGTGACAACCATGACCAAGGTCAAGTGCTGTTTCTCTGTTATCTTTTAAGACAGAGTTTCAGACCTTATGGTTAAGTCCAATCCATTTCAATTATTTTGTGTATATGGTGTGAAACACAGGTGCAATTTCACTCTTTTACTATATATCCAGTTTTCACAATACTATTATAGAAGAGACTATAAATACTTTATAATTTCTTGTTAAAGTTTAGTTGATCATATATGTACAGGTCTATTTCTAGGTTTTTCATGCTATTCCATTGGTTTATTTTTATGTTTTCATTACAATAACTTTGCAATATTGTTTAAAATCAGGACATATGATGCCTCCAGCTTTATTCTTCTTTCTCAATATTGCTTTGACTATTTGAAGTCTATTTTGGTTCGTATGAATTTTAGAATTATTTTTCCTTTCTCTGTGAAAAATGCCATGGGAATGTTAATACGGATTGCATTAAATCTGCAGATTGCTTTAGGTAGTTATGGACATTTTAACAATATGAATTTCTCAAATCCATAAACACGAAATATATTTCCATTTATTTCTACTTTCAATTTATCTAATCAATGTTTTGTTATTTTTAGGATACAGATCTTTCATCATTTTGATGAAATGTATCCCTAAGTATTATATATATTGTAAATGGGTTTGTTTTCCTGAATTCTTTTCTGAGAGTTAATTGTTAGCATAAAGAAACACTACAGACTTTTGCATGTTGATTTTTATCCTGCTGCTTTACTAAATTTGTTTATTAGCTATGACAGTTTTTTGGTGATGTCATTAGGGTTCTCTGTATGTAAGATAATGTCATTGGAAAGCAGAGACAATTTTACCTCTTCCTTTTTAATTTGGATGCTGTTATTTTCTGAATATTGTGTCCTCCACCCCCCACAAATGTATATGTCAAAATCTAATCACCAAGGTGATGGTGTTAGAATGTGGGGCCTTTATGTTGTGATTAAAGTTTCACCCTCATGAATGGAGTTGGTTCCCTTATAAAAAAAAGACTTCAGTGAGTTTGCTCACCCCTACCTCCATGTGAGGACACCACGTAGACTGTGTCACCTGGTGAACAGGCCCTCACCAGACCCTGAAACCATTGGTACCTTGATCTTGAACCTCCAGAAGAACTGTGGGTAATACAGTTCTATTGTTTGTAAATTACCTAGTCTAAATTTTGTGATTATAACCCAAACTGAGTGATAGATGACTTTGATTTCTCTTTTTTGCCTCACTGCTCTAGCTAAAACTTTCAGTACTATGTTAACAGAAGTGGTGGGAGTGGGCATCCTTGACTTTTTCCTGATCATAGAATAAAAGTTTTCAGATTTCTGCTGTTGAACATGATGTTAGCGGCAAGCTTGCCATACATGGACTTTATTGTGTTGAGTTGCATTCCTTCTATACCTAATTTGCTGAGAATTGTCGTTTTTTGTTGGGGTTTTTTGGTCATAAAAGAATGTTGAATTTTGTCAAATGCTTTTTCTGTATCTATTGAGACAATGATATGTGTTTTGTTTTTCATTTTGTTAATTTGGTATATCACATTTATTGATATGCATATGTTGAACCATTCTTGCATTCCAGAGAAAAATCCCACTTGATTATTGTGTATATGTCACTGTATGTGCTGTTGGATATAATTTCTTAGCATTTTATTGAGTATTTTTGCATCCATGTTCATCAAATACATTGGTCTCTAACTTGCTCCTCTTGCTCTTGTCTGGCTTTAGTATCACAGTAATACTGGCCTCATAAAATGAATTTAGAAGTGTTCTCTCCTCTTTTATTTTGTGGATGAGTTTGAGAAGAAGTGGTATTAATTTTTCTTTAAATACTTGGTAGAACACACCAGTGAAGCCATCTGGTCCTAGGATTTTCTTTGTTGAGAGCTTTGTAACTACCGATGTAATATCCTTAATCATCACTGGTCTGTTAATTTCTTCATCATTTATTCATGGCAGGTTGTACATTCCCAGAAACATACCCATTGCTTCTAGGTTATCCAATTTGTTGGTATATATTTTTTCATAGTAGTCTCTTATGATCCTTTGTATTTTTTATTGTATCAGTTATAATGTCTCCTCTTCATTTATATTTTTACATATTGTAGTGTTTTCTCTTTTCTGGATCGGTTTAGCTACTGGTTTGTTAAATGTGTTCATCTTTTCAGAAAGCAACTCAGTTCTGCCGATCATTTCTATAGTCATTCTAATCTCAGTTTCATTATTTCTGTACAAATATATATTGGTTTCTTCCTTCTGCTAATTCTGGGCTTAGTTTCTTCTCTACCTAGTTCCTAAAGATGTTAAGTTAGTTTGAGATATTTTCTATTTCCTAATTTATTGCTGTAAATTGTCTTGTTAAAACAACTTTGGCCTCATTCCAAAAGTTTTAGAATGTGCTTCAATTTTTATATTTCTCAAGACTTAAAAAATATATTTTGATTTCTTCTTAGATCCATTGTTTGCGTAGGAGTATGTTATTTAATTTCTACATATTTGTAAATTTGCCAAAGTCTCTCTTGCTATTGATTTCTAATTTTATGCCACTGAGGTAATTTCAATTGTTAAGATTTGTTTTGTGGCCCAAAATATAGTCTATCCTGGAAAATGTTATGTGTACTCTTGAGAAGTATGTCTACTTCTGTCAAATGGAATGTTCTATAAATGTCTTTTAGATCCCTTTGGTATACAGTGTTGCCCAAGTCCACTGTTTCCCTATTGATTTTCTGGCTGAATGACCAATCAGTTGTTGAAAGTGAGATACTGATGTTTCTCACTATTATTTTATTGCTGTCCATCTCACCCTTTTGGTCTGTTAAAATTTGCCTTATATACTTAGGTAATCCAATATTGGTTACATACTTATTTTACAACTGTTGTATCTTCTGGATAAATTAACTCTTTTATTATCATTACCTTCTTAATCTCTTGTGAGAGATTTTGGCATAAAGTAATTTTGCCTGATAAAAGTATTTCCAACCCTGCTCTTTTTTTGGGTACCATTTACATGGAATATCTTCTTGTTTTCATTTTCAGTTTATGGGTGTCCTTAAGGCTAAAGTAAGTCTCTTTGGGGAAATATATTGTTGGATTTTTTTATCCATACAACCACTATGTGCCTTTCGATTGCAAAATTTAATCCATTTACAATTAGAGTAATTGTTGGTATGCAGGGGTGCACTATTGGTCTTTTGTTCATCGTTTTCTGACTACTTTGTAGTTACTTTCTTCTTTTCTTCCTATCTTTCTTGGTGATATAATGAATTTTGTTTGTTTGTTTTTTTAGTGGTATGCTTTGATTCTTTTCTCTTTGTCTTTGGTGTATCTACTCAATGCTTTTTATTTGTGTATACCATGGGGTTTCCATTTTCAAACTAATAACTCAAATTCAATTATATACAAAAACTCTACATTTTTATTTCTCATTTAAGCTATTGATATCAAATTTTATGCCTCTTTATATTGTGTACCCATTAACAAGTTATTAAAGGTATGTTTAATATTTCTGTCTTTTAAATTTTATAATAGATTTTTAAGGTGATTTACACACTTCCATTGCAGTATTAAAGTATTCTGATTTGAATATATTATTACCTTTTTAGTGAGTCATATACTTTCCTAGGTTTTCATGTTGTTACTTCGTATCCTTTTGTTTCAACTTAAAGAACTCCCTTTAGTATTTCTTATAAGGAAGGTCTCCTGGTGATAAACTCTTTATCACTTCTTCATTTCTGAAAAAGAGATTTGTAGAGTATGGTGTACTCACTTAACAGTTGTTTTTTAAATCTTTTTTCTTTCAGCACTTTGAATATACTATCCCACCACCTTTTGGCTTGCAAAGTTTTTGTTGAGAAGTCTGTAGATACCCTATGGGAAGTTTCCGTGTATCTGACAATTTTTTTTTTCTTGCTTCTTTCAAGACTGTCCCTTTGTCTTTGACTTTTAATAATTAGGTTATAGTGCATCTCTGAGTATTCTTCTTTGGGCTGATCTTGCTTGAGTCCTTTAAGTCTCATGAATCTGGGTTTCCATACTTTTCTCAAGATTTGGGATGCTTCCAGCCAGTAGCTTTTTAAAATAAGCTTTCTGTCTCTTTCTCATTTTCCTCTTGAATTTCCATACTTTGTATATAGTTATATGCCACAGAATGATATTTTGGTCAACAAGAGACTGAATATAGGATGGTGATCTCATAAGATTACCATAGCATATTTTTTACTGTATCCCTTTTATGTTTGGATATACATAAATATTTGCTATTATGTTATAATGGCCTACAGTATCCAGTACAGTAACATGTTTTCCAAGTTTGTAGTTTAGGTGTAATAGGCTATAGCATAAAACCTAGATGTGTAGTAGGTTATACTTCTAGGTTTGAGTAAATGCACTCTATGATGCACACACAACAAAATTGCCTAACAACACATTTTTTGGGACATATAATCAACATTAAGTGATGCATGACTGTAGTCATAAGCTTGACAGTATCTTATAAGTCCCTTATGCTTCTTTCACTCTTCTTTCTTTTTGTTCTTCTAACTAGCTAATTTTAAATGACTTGTCTTCAATTTGGCTAGCTCTTTCCCATGATCAAATTTGCTGTTCTCTTGAATTTTTCAGTTCTCTCATTATATTCTTCAACTCCAAGATTTTTGTTTAGTTCTTTTTATGCTTTCTATTTCTTTATTAAACTTATTATTTTATTTTGTCATTGTTTTATAAAATCTGTTTAGTTGTCCTTCTATTTTCTCATATCTCATTGAGCTTCTTTAAGATGATTATTTTGAATGTTCTTTCTAGGCAATTTGTATATCTCCTTTTCTTTGGGATCAGTTACTAAAACTGTATTTGCTTTCTTTGTTATTTTTGCCTGATTCTTTGTTATCCATGTATCTTTGTGTGGGTGTCTGTGCAGTTAAAGGAAGAAATACTTTCTCCATTCTTTACAGACTGCTCTTGGCTGATAAATACTATCTCCTGTTGGGTCCCAGTCAGACAGAATTGACTTCAGAATTGCACTTGAGTGGAATTGGAGCCAGTTTGTATAGCATCTATTGAGTTCTCAGCAAGGTCTGGGACTGGCAGACCTGTTACCAGGGCTCAAGTGAGTTTGGAGCCAGTTTGTATAGCATCTATTGAGTTCTCAGCAAGGTCTGGGACTGGCAGACCTGTTACCAGGGCTCAAGTGAGTTTGGACATTGTCTGGTCCCTGGGTGAAACTGGCCTGCTTCTAGGACCTTGGTAAGTAGGGTTTGTGCTGGTGTGACGGTAAGCTTCAGGGTCAGCAGATTACAATCCTGTTATAAGATGCACAGCCAGGTTTAACTTCTCATGAGCCCCTGAAAGAATTCCTTGGGTAGATTCTTAGCCAGGCACTCCTGGTCCCAGGCCATGGCTGAGAGGAGCTGGAATGGAATCACAGGACTGCTTCAGAATCCATAGTCAAGAACAAGGTCAGTAGGCTTACCTCTGGGCTCTTGAATGGGCATATCTCTTCCCAGGTCCCAGAGCATGCAAGATTGCCGTCATACCATAGCTAAGAAAAGCTGGAGCTGAACTACTCGGCCATTTCAAGATCTGGAGTGGAACTAAATTTGGCTAGACTTCCTCCAAGGATACAGATAGATATGTTTTCCACCGGGTCCCTGGGTAGACAGGACCACTCTCAGACCATAGCTGAGAGAAGCTAGAGCTGAGTTACATTATGTTTGTTTCTGGATCTGCTGTGAGACTGAGGTCAGCAAGCCTACCCTGAAAATTCAAGCAGGAATGCTAAAATCATTGATCACCCATCAAAATATGTAATATATAGGAATTAAAATAAAATTTCCAAAACAAAAATTCTAAAAGAGGAGGAGAAAACTCTGTTTTAAAAAATAAAGTAGTAAAAATAACCAGTACACTTTTACTACTTTTAATTGTTTACTGCTTTGAACTAAATCATGTACATTTCTGTTATTTGGCAGAATAATGAAAGTGTTTCATACAGACATTGCCCAACATACTCAGGTTTGATTTCTGAGTACATTTATGTATTTTCTTTATATTTGTTCTTATTTCGCTTTCTAACAGAGTGGAAAGCTGTGCTCTTTTTCCCCATAGACAGTTCACGGAAAACTGCCTGGTCGGTGGCCCACTTTGGTTCTTACCCATCTGAATTTAAAATGTTATCACAAGATTCCTTCTAAGTCATCAAAACTTACAGTCTATTTTCTCCCTGCATTTCTACTTGCCACTTATTTTCTACTTGGATGCTTACAATACCAGTTTGAACTTCCTCTTCTTTCTTTGCCTGATATAAAAAGTTCATTTGGCCGGGCTTGGTGGCTCAGCCTGTAATTCAGCAATTTGGGAGGTCGAGGCGAGTGGATTGCCTGAGCCCGTGGGTTCAAGACCCACCTGGGCAACTTGGCGAGATCTCGTCTCTACAAAAAATTAGCCAGGCATGTAGCATGTGCCTGTAGTTCTGGCTACTTGGAAGGCTGAGGCAGAAGGATTGCAGGAGACCAGCAGGTCAAGGTAGTGGTGGCTGGGAGTGTGCCACTACACTCCAGTCTGGGTGACAGAGTGAGACTCCAACTGAAAAAAAAAAGTTCATCCACCAACAAACTGGTAACACTGTTTTTCAGCTTAACTTTTAAGAGAAATGTATCATTTATATTTGATTTATCCTTTTAATTTTGAAAGAAAATAACTACTTGCTATCTTATCAACTAAAATAGTCTTCAACACACTGAGAATGTTCACATAGAGAAAGGAATTTTTTTAAGTCATATTTATCTCAATGTGAAGAACAAAATATTTACCAGAGGCAATAGTTTGGAAGAGAAAAGTCTCTAAATGTATTTGCATGTGAATTGAGAGTTTTGTAATCACAGTGCCAAAATCGTTATGATCCGGATAAACGCTCAGCTGCTAACCCTCAATGCCAATAAATTGAGAGACAGAAAGACTGATAGAAAGAGGTCTATTTCTGAATTCGAATCCAGGGAGCAAAGCCAGGTTTGAGGCCTTTCTAAAATGGTTCTGCTCACCCTGTACATTCCATTCCATTTTTATAAGTTCAGGGCTGTCGGTACCTATACATTGACTACATAGCCAGCAGAGCATTGTGTAGAACTTAAGTCACAGCCAAATTTTATCAATAATGACATTTATGGTCCACATTTTCTGGCTCTAGTTACCAGTGATATCTCACAGCTTTTTTTTATCAGTAACACCCAGCAGAAGTGCTAAGCAAGCTTGTAAAGGGAGTTAACAGGGCCTAAGACAACATACATAGCTGCATGTTGTTATACACAAAAGTCATACAAATCATAAGACTTATGATTACATTGATACAAAAGTTATACAAATCACAAGACTTATGATTATCTTGTTGCTATAGTATTCAAATCTATGATTACTAAGAAAAGGGAGTAATGGGAATTTATTTCTCTCAGTTAGTTGGGCACAGCCTGCAGGAAAGTTAAGAATCCTTTGAAGTGACTTACTGGGGGTGCCTAGGAGATAAGGAAAGCACACCTTTTGTTAGCTCCCAGGACCATGCCCTTCTCTAGGGGTTCTGGCAATATGGACAGACAATAGCAAGTCTCCATAACATTTCCCTCTGTCAGTTGAAGCCATGATATCTATCATGGGAGTAGCTATGTCATGCTGCCTTCTTGAATAGCAGCTTCAAGTCCTGCACCAGCTCTACTGTCCACTGAGGCTGTAGCACCTTCTGGGAACAGGGTCTCTTTGTTCAGGTATATACATGGTGCATCCAAGGTTTGATGCCTGCAGGCTTTACTGCAGTAGAAGTGATGAGCAGTACATCATAGGGTCCCTTCCACTTTTTCTTGCAGCAGTTGGTTGGATAAATCCTCTCTCCAGTCCTTTAACAACACTCGCTTCCCTGGGTGGAAAGGGATGGTTCAGAAAGTTTCTAGGGGAAGCAAGCTTATGAACTGTGGTTAAAATTTGTCCCAAATGGACAACATATTATCTTATGAGTACATCATGTTCTGTGCCTGTGGCTCCATTTCCTTCATAGGTGTAGGAAAAATGCCTACCATAAATAATTTTAAAGGGACTTAAATTAGTTCCCCTTCAGGGACTGATTTGTACCCTGAGCAATGCAATACCAAATACCTGTGTTCAGTTTACTTGTGTCTCAGTTTACTTGTGTCACTTCCAGTGGTTATTATGCTAAACCATGAGTTGAAAGTTTGGGCTGTCCTAGTCCTACATCTGATGGAGATTTCTTTAAATTTGCGGAGGGAGGAGGGTAGACTGCATCTTGGCTTGCAGTAAAATGTCCTTTTAAAATGTCTGAACGCCTTCTAAATTCTACCTACTCAATTCTCCTTTAGAGATTTCCAATCCCATAATCATCTGGGGTGCTGAGGGGTGAAAGTCCGTTTTCTGTAGCTACTTCAAAGCTGGCAGTGGGTGTAGTTCTGACTAGCCAGAGATCAAAAATCTCTCCCTGTTTAATCTAAGGCATACAGATCTGTTTTAGCAGTGGCATCATTTGCACGCACTGACTGGGATCCTTGCATGACCATTGTGTGGGCATAAAATTGCTGAATTCTAAACAGACAATTAAAGAGATATGGACCAAAATTTAGCAAGATTATAATCACTAGAGTGGGATTAATAAAAGGAATAACTGAAGAAAACCCCTCTTTCTTCAGGAAGCAGAGAAATTAAGAGAAGCCAGATATACATTTTGACAGTTTAGGTGGATGGTGGCTGATTTCCTTTTGTACAAAAGCTACAAAGCCTGTGGTTACCAGCATAATTTAAATGGTAGACTTTAATTTCTGTGGCTTTATTATAGTACCAGTTTTTAGAGTTTTTAATGTATTTCTGGACTGTAGTGGCACCAGATGCTCAAATAAATCTTATATAAATTTGAAGAGAAATCCAAGAATGTTTGGAGAAAATGATAAAACTAAAAAACAATGAACAAGAGAATTTAAAACAGATGTATCAGTTTCTTTTGAAATATAATTTTTTCAGTTTCTATTTTTGTTAAAGACAAATTATAGTAAGATTAGTTTACTTGTTTAAATTTAATGTGTCTTATTTGCACATAAAGTGTAATGAAACTATTTACCATATAGGCCCTTTTAAAATTAGTTTTGTTGGCCAGGCTTGGTGGCTCGGTCTGTAATCCTAGTACTTTGGGAGGCTGAGGTGAGTGGATTACCTGAGCCCGCAGGTTTGAGACCAGCCCAGGTGGCTTGGCAAGACCTCATCTCTATAATAAATCAAAAAGTAGCTGGGCGTGGTAGCGCCCACCTATTGTTCCAGCTACTTGGAAGACTGAGGTAGAAGGATCGCCAGCTGACCATGAGTGTGCTACTGCACTCAACCTGAGTGACAGAGTGTGACTCCAACTCAAATAAGTAAATAAATAAATAAATAAATAAAATTAGCTTTGTTGGAGCTTTTTCTCACAAGGAATTTCAGATTGGCTTAAACATTCATCTTAATTCTCTAAAGCAGTCTGTTTTGAAATAGTATTTCAGCTAAAGCCTTAGTAAAATAACTAGTGTTTTCATTCACATTTTGTTACAAAAGAAGACAAATTCTTATTGGACTTATTCAAACAATCATGCTGCTAGAAATCAATAAACAATTCTTTTACATTTTGGAGAAATTAGGGAGAGAAAAAAGTGCATGTTTTAAATTTTGCTTACAAAATCGTACTGTACTTATTTGGGGGAAAAAATTGTAAATTATTCCAAGAAAAAGTTTTCCTTTTGACTCTGGAAAAGTTAGCAAAAATAATTAGTAATACTTTAAATAAAGAAGTTATAAAATGATTTTGTTTTTATTAACTCAGTTTATGCAATTAACCCTTGTTCTGTTAGCAATCCTATACTGGATTAGCAGTCCTCATGAGCACACGAGTTTTTGCTAAGAATTCTGGAAGATTTTAATGTTGTTAGCAATTTGCACTGAACTACACCTCTTAGATTTTGTTAACTTGATCATTTATGTGACTAATCTGACATAAAACTTTAACAGTTTGAATTTAAAGATATACGTTTACTGACAACTTAAGTACAAAAAGCATTTAGCAGAAATGACATTTAACCAATGGACCAATAGAAGTAGACAAAAAAGCATTCTATTTTACCGATTTTAACATTGTAGTTACTTACTAAAGATTAATGGATTTTTTTAAGACTATTACTTTGGCATAATGCCATTCTGGCCTAACATCAGTGATTGATATTAATGGTTAATTCATATACTAAGTTTTTGTATACTTGATTGTACACAAAATTCCTTTCATATATTTCCACAAACCTTCCACAAACCATCTTCGACATACTCATACCATTTTTTGACATGCTTGAACCTTCTTATTTTTGTCCTATACTTTCCTTCTTTTGCAAATAGCCATTCACTCAACTGTAGGATTAAAATGTATCATACAAGTACCTTTCCTAGACAAAATTATTCTCTTTCATTATATCCTTAAGCATATACCAAAAACATACTTTTATACCAACAACATTCTTCACATCTTTCCTTTGCTTCTGGTTTCTTTATTTTAGCCTTTTTATAGATAACTTTTTGCTTTCATAATTTGAATTAGTAACTGCTGATTAGCAGTTAGGTGAAATGTCTCACTCTTGGAACACACTCAACTCACACTGGAGAGCAGGTGTCAAGAGAAGGAGGTTCAGCATGAACACAAGGGTAGAAAACTTACCCTCAGTATCTGTTAAGAAATTAATTTGGATTCCAGCCACATTCATACAGACCCAGGGATCTTCTGGGGTGATGGCAAACAGAGCACTGGGCAGAGCCATGGTCCTCAGACCCCTCCAGTCAGTGGCCACCATTACAGAGCTATGTGTCCCCCTCCCCTTCAGGAGAGGCTCTTCCAGTGGCCTTTATTCTGCATATTGGACAAGGTCCTGGGGCTTAGGTCATTGAGGACAATTGAGCCTCAAGTGCCCAAATTGACCAAATTCATAGCAGCAAATACGTGGGGGAAGGTAGCAAGTATGTTCTTACCAGGTCTCCTTTGAGTGGCTGAAGTTCTGACATTAATGGCAACTGCCAATAGGTCTGCCTGTTTTTTTGACTCTCTGGTGCTCATCCTGGAGTCTTTCTCTTTTTTTCCTTCAATGTCTTGATTGTTAAAAACCTCAAACTCCTTCTCTATTAATTGGAGGCATAGTGTTTGCAGTTCTAACTCTGGTTTTGAAGCTTTTTCTGTATTTCTCAAGCTGACTGACTGATGAAAAAGTTTCTAGGAAGATTTGGTCTTCCAGCATATTGATATCTAGACTGACATATTTCTTAATACCTTTAATGAACCTTTCTTGGAAAAAAGCTGGATCATCATCTGGACCCTGCATGATTTTCTTTACCTTGGCATAATTAACAGGTTTGACTGTTCATTTCTTTATGCCTTTCTTGATACACACAAGCATGTCATCATTTCTTGCCGTATCGGCCCCTCCCTGTTGGCAATTACATTGGGGACCAGTGTTAGAAACAGCTACCATTCTGGTTGTATACCTACCTGATTGTTGTTAAACCATTATGTCAGCATGCATTTGTGCTGCCTTGAAAATGTGTTTTTTTCTCTCCTGGGGTATGACAGGTAGAGAAAATAGCATTAACATCACCCCAAGTTAGATCAAAAGTGAGGGTTAGAGTTTGAAATTCCTTAAAATTGAGAGGGATTTTCTGAGAAGCTTCCTGATCTTAATTGGCATTGTGCCAGATTTTTTTTTATAGAAAAAGGGACATAAACCCATATAATTCCTATCTTTCCATTTGCAACCTCCCGTAATGGATACATTGATTCAGGAAGAGGGTGGAACACAGTTCCACTATGTGTGATTCCCACAGGACTAGGTTCCTTTGGAGACATAGGTAAATGGGCTCACAAGATGGAGGGGTGTCAGCCTGGGTAGAATTAACAGGGTGGTCCTGAGGCTAAGACCAGGCCAAATCAGTAGGAGATTCCTGTGGCAGATTCCCCTCGTCCTCTCCTCTACCCACAGCACCCCAATGAGTGCCAGATGATAGCACCTGAGATGACAGAGGGTCATTAAAGTCATTTCTTTTCCTTCTCAATCTGAGTATGTAGAGCCTGACTGAATAAAATTCTGTCTGCTGAGTGCTGACATAAAATCATTTTAAAAAACCGTATAATACAAGCAGTGGCGTTATCTAGCATTAAATTTTAAAATGGGGTCTTGAAATATACTACTTGCTGCTAAGAGACCTTTTAGCAGTTTTACAGGGACAGTCGATCACAATTTCAGGTAAGGCTTAAAACTTTAGAAACAGACTTACTTCCAAGTAAGCCAGTAGCTAGCATTTAAAAACAATATCAGTCTAATAAATCACTCAGTTGCCAGAGGATGATTACCTTTTTACATAAGATTGCAAAATTATTCCCTCCAAGGTTAGCATCAACTTGCACTGAGTTGACAAAAGGCAAAGAAGCATATAAGAGAGATTTCTATGTTCCTTTACAGATGGATTAGAGTGGACACTCCCTTGGAATCCATGAAGGAGAATGCATGCTAAAGAAGGGAGGGCTGGGAAGGGGTAAGGGATTTCAGGAAAGTATTCAACAGGTAGCATTTCCTATAAATAGCTGGCACCTTCTGCACATCTTGACAACAAAAGGACAAGGATTTTAACAATGTTGACAGATCAGGAGAAACAAGACATAGAAAACCAGACAGAGTAGGCTTACATTAGAGAATAGTGTATACATGAGGTGGAACTGGCAAGCGATCCCTATCTCCAGACAGCACTAATTGTTCTTGGTTGAAAATGTACTGCTTGCCGGACATCTCCCTGCCTCTCACATGTCTTGATTTTCCCTCCGGGTGCTGAGAGGAGTCAAGGGACCCCAGGATGCCAGGAGGACAGTCCTTATGCATGCCCCTCCAAATGGGGCAGCCCTCAGTATCACTGGGGGCCCCTTTCACCTCCCAGGTGATCTGCCTCTTGGACCCTTTCCAGTCCTCCGATCCCTGTTTCAGGATCTGGCATGGGTTCAGGTTCCCTGAGCATCTGATCAGCCTGGGGCTTTCCGGAGCTGCAGAGTCCTCCATAACTAGAATGGAGAGGTCCCTATAAGGCCCTTACACATCATGGGAGTTGATTCCTGACACCTTTGCAAGTCCTTCAGTCACCTAAGTGGGTCTGTTTGCACAGACCAAAGCGAAGAGTTCCTTTTATCTTAGACCCAGATCAGTCTGAATTCATAAGGGTGAAGTTCCCTTTTCTCCTGGGGTTTTTTATTGCCTACATAAATACTATACAAACAAGGGGAGACAGCAACACTCAGGAAAACATAAAATGACAAAAGAAGTGTTTGCCAATCAAGTTTTTAAAATATGACATGTCCCGTTAAACAAAGCAAAACATACAAGTTGACTTTCTTAGCAAATTCAAATACAAACAAAAGGATATCCCAACAATGGGTTCAGTGTTTCTCTGACCCCTACAAAGTGGCCCCAGAGAGTCCAAGTGAAAAAACTTCCCCCCACCCCCCTGTGCATGTCCAGGGTTGGCTTACCAAATAAATTCTCCCACTTTACAAGATCGAGCACCCAGCAAGGCCCCTTTCTTACCAGTTCATCAGAGGTAGGTTCTGGATGGCAGAACTCCTCTCCAGAGAGTCCCCAGAGCACAAAGTGACTCTTGTCAGCTTCTAGGGCATCTCTATGAGAAGATCCCATCCTCCAAGATCTCGCAATTACATTTTTGCACTCAGCTGCTATCTCCTGATGCCAGTAAATCAAGAGGCAGAAAGACTGGTAGAAAGAGGTTTATTTCTGAATTCGAATCCAGGGAGCAGAGCCAGACTCAAGGCCCTTTGAAAATGGTTCTGCTCACCCTTTAAGTTTTACAGTTCGCTTTTATAAATTCAGAGTTGTTGGTACCTATACATTGACTATGTGACTAGCAGAGCATTGTATAGAAACTGTTACAGCCACATTTTGTCCATAATAATATTTTATGGTTCACATTTCCTGGTAACATCCAACAGAAGTGTTAATCAAGCTTGTAAAGGGAGTTAATGGGGCCTAAGACATCATACTAAGACATCATACTAAGATATCACTTTTGTTATATCTTATATACAAAAGTGATACAAATCACAAGACTTATTATTACATAGATACAAAAGTGATACAAATCACAAGACTTGTGATTACCTTGATGCTGTATTGCCCAAACCTATGATTACTAAGAAAATGTAGTAAATGGGAATTTATTTATTTATTTATTTATTTTAAAGCGGGTTTCTATTTATTGCATTTTTTTTCTTTTTCTTTTCAAGATGTGCCGTACAGTTCAGGGTTAGGTATACAAATGGTTATTGTACAGGTAAAGTTTGGGCCTCACTTTGGTCCCCTTCACCTGATTTGAGATCAAGTACTTTTATTGATGAAGTGTGCCTCTGCCCTTCCTCCCCTGGCAGTTTCCCACTACTGCCAATCCTTTTTTATAGTATTATGATAATTTCTCAGGATCTGCTTATGAGTGAGAACATGTGGTGCTCAGTTCTTTGTTTCTGCTACAGATCACTGAGAATTATAGACTCTAAGTCCATCCAAGTTGCTGTGAAGTTCATAATTCTGTCCTTCTTTATGGCTGTACAATGTTCCATCATGTATACGTACCACGTTTTTTTATCCAGTTAAATGGGAATTTATTTATCTCAGTTAGTTGGGCACAGTCAACAGGGAAGTTAAGGATTCTTTGAAGTTATTTACTGGGGGTACCTAGGAGATAAGGGGAGCACACTTTTTGTTAGCTCCCAGGAATGTGGGTCCATTCAGGCCTGCTCCATCCCTTGCCATGCCCTTCTCTAGGGGCTCTGGCAATATGGACAGACAATAGCAGGACTCAATATCAAAAAATACAATGTAATTGAGAAGCATTCCATTGAAATCCATATTTTCATTTTAAGCCAATTTAGTTACATGTTTATTGGTAAAATAATTACATTTGTGTTACACGTATAGCAAGATATAGATAAAGCTTTTCAAATTTAAAATAAAGTAATGGTAACTCGAAAAAATTTGACTTTATTTTGGTATGTGTCCAATAAAACACTAAAAATAGAATTGAAAAATTGAAAGAAAATGAAAATAGCACATCAAGAAAGATATTTAGGAATCCCAATTTATTTAAAACCCTATAATTAACAGTAAATACTTCTTAAAGCATATGTTAATCCTTCATGATTGAACTGAGACTCATTTTTTCTTTTTTTTTTTTTTAACTGAATTGTCTTAATAGTGTAGGGAGATTTGTGCCTTTTTCCCCATAGACCGTGATATCTGATTATATCCAAATCTGCATACTAGGTCACAGTTAGTCTTTTCTCTCTCTTTAAATCTTGTCATAGCCATTTCTAGTTGATGTTTGGCCCTTGGGGAGATTTAAGAAAATAGAAGGTGTGCTGAATTATCTCCTCATTTCATCTGTTAATGATTTTATTTTGTATTTAATGCAATGTAAGGACAAAGTAACTGCCAAGGGCTATGGTTAGCTGTTGCTAATGGCATTGGGTATGACGCAGATCACGCTCTGTTTCCTCTTTTTATTGTCAACTTTTTAATAAAAGTAATGTACACAGGCTGTCTTCACCACTTTCTCGGTTAAAGTCTAAACTCTTCGGCACTACCATCTAACTTTACTAGTGTACTAAAATTGTTCTCCTTCATAATGTCTAGCTAATAAAATATACATATATATTATTTTTAGATGTATTTTCCTGGGTTTCTTTAAATAATGTAGGCTTCACTAACCAAATTATTGAAACAATTTCTACCTTTAGTTCTATTTTGCTTTATATTCCCAGGTGTCTTTAACTTTTTGTTGCTGTTGTTATCTTTCTTCACCATAAAAATTAACATTTGTTAAAGTGCGGTTCTCACTTCTATTCTCTTTTCATTACACTCTCCCCGTAAATTAATCCAACCAATTGCTGTGTGGTGGGCTAGGTTTGGCCAGAGTTACAGATTGGTGACAAGACTTTACCAAGACAGTTATGAGTTAAGACAGGTAGATTTATTAAAGGGAGAAAGTGTCACAAAGAGCTCTGTGGGCAAAATAGCCAAGAGGCAACCTTTTGTCTGCGTAGAGGCAGAGACTGGAGGGGTGTTTTATAAGCCTGGTGTTGGGGTCTAGTGGGCTGGGGAAATTCAGGGAAGTTTGCAAAAGGAATTGAGGGAGGCTTGTGAAGTGGCAGGAGGTTCGTGAAAAATCAATTGTGGGGTTTTGTCTCTCTAAGATAGGGTTAATTAGCAACAATAGTTGATTGCTTTTGTTTGCTGTGGAACTAACAGCAAATGGTCAATGCTTTTTGTTTACTGCAGAACTAACAGCAGATCTTTTACAGCTGGCTAACCAGACTTTACAACTCTTACTATACTATAAATTTCTTTGTAGATTTTTTCTCGAGGTCCCTTCTTAAAATATAATTTATCCAATTTACTCAATTGATGCATGTTTCTCCATACCAGTCTTATAGCTTGAATGACTATCTTAATGTAGATAATACAAATATTTTAATAAGTAAGATAATCCACTCACGAAATCAGTTAATACATTTGATAACAACTGATCATCTTAATTTTTATTATTTTTTGTGTTATATTTAGATACCCCTTCTCCTGACATGCTATCTCTGTCTCTTCCTCCAACTCATCCCATTGAAGTATCTATCCTAGATTTATCTCAAATGTCTTATTTTTCACAAAACTCTTCCTGATTTCTCAATATGATAAGATTATTATTTTCTCTATACATTTTCTATTTTATTTCTGGCACTTACTTTATTCTATCTATTTTTACTTTTACCTATTTGTTTGTACGTTAAGTCTACTAAATCATAATCTTCCTCAGAGTAGGCATAGTATCTTAATTTTCTTGGTTTCTAGGGTATATTGCCTTCAACATACTGAGCGAATAAACCAAATTTAATGTTTCTCACTGTTTTGGAGAAGGGCACTTCAAAAGAAAGAAGACAACAGAATTTATCTATTTTTGAGAAAATTAAAGAAGAAAGCAAATAAGTAACTCAAACTGAGACTGAGAAGTGACTGCTTTCTTCAGCCATTGGAGAGTTCAGTTTATAGTTCATCTAGACCAAGAAAAAAGAAAACATGGTAGAACTAGAAAGGAGTCTAGATATCACAGACAAGTAATTGGAAATAGTTTTACTTCTGTGGTATGATATAATCCTTAAAAATAAAGCTTTCTTACATAAAATTTATTCATCAGGGTTAATGTATCCTAGTTTTCTCTGGAATAGTCCATGTTTTCACTACTGACTTTGTGTAATTATTATTATTATTATTATTTGAGTTGGAGTCGCACTCTGTCGCCCAGACTGGAGTGCAGTGGCATGCTCACAGCCACCCCAGCATCGACCTGCTGGTCTCCAGTGATCCTTCTGCCTTAGCCTTCCAAGTAGCCAGAACTACAGGCACATATTACCATACCCGGCTAATTTTTTATTTATTGTAAAGACAAGATCTCGCCAAGAGCTGGTCTCAAACCCACGGGCTCAAGCAATTCACTCGCCTTGGCCTCCCAAAGTGCGGGGATTACAGGCTGAGCCACCGAGCCCGGCCTTGTGTAATTATTATTAGCCTCTCTTTTAAGTCTCAAAAGTCTACCAGTTTGAATAGTGAATTATTTGTCTATCTTGACTAGGATACACAAAGCTGAGTAGTTTATCTACTATCTTCATGGCTGTCAATCTGTAGAAAATTCACATACTAATATTGCTAGCAAGTGATTTATGCTGAACTCAATATGACTGGTCCACTAATCATGGACAATGTGGCAGGAAAGCATCTCTGTGTTTCCTCTCACTGTGCCTACTAGTGTCTAGTACAAACTAGCTCTTCCTCAAGGGTTATTTAATTGGACCCATGTTCTAGAAAGCTGACTTAAGACACAGGGGTTCTCCATGAAATTGCATATCTAATATGTGACTTGGGTGATGTCATTTTCTAGGGAATTGAAGAAAGATTTGTAGAGAAATACATTTGAATGCCTCAAGGAAAGCAGATGTGCCATTTGACTCAGCCATTTTGTGAGGAAAAAAAAAACTTTTCAAAGTATTCGTGCTTTGTTCAAAGAAGTCACATTTAACACCTTCCAAAATAACCCCTTCCAAGAAAATCTGGTTTGAAAAATAATATCCAGAACTTACACAGATACCTGTCAGAATTTTTTATTATTTCATTATTTGAATATCAGAAATTCAACTCATTGACTTGAAATTGCCAAACAAAGACAGCAGTAAAACGTAGAAACACATAGGCTTGGTGGGACTCAACTATCCTTTTTCCCCCTTTGAATACTTTTCAATATATCAAAAAGTGAAAATTTTAAAAAGAGATCCATTCATTCAACTTTCAGCTCCTTATCACCCACCTATTTTTTAACAAGGACAAAAAAGAAAGGCAGCACCTCTTTCCCTTACACCCACCCACCACCACTTTTTAAGACCTCATTTTTAAGAAAATAGATGCCTTTATTAAGCCTACAAAATTAAAGTTACCATGCCACTACATGTATTGACCTCTCCAAGAGGACTTTCCTAAGCTAACACATGTAATGTCCATTAGGTTTATATGCTGTGAAGATAAATGAAGATAAATGAAGATAACATCAGAGAAATGATGGATGCAGAGGAGAAAATTTGGCATCTGTCTTCTAATACGCAGCACTGGGGTTTCCTAGAGAATAAACACGCCATCAGTCATGTCAATTAATCCACACTACAGTAATCCCCAGCCAGAGGAGAAGCAGTCTAATGAGGGGAAAAGGAGTATGTAGAGCATAACATCACACGCATGCGAGAGGAGGCTGAGCAAACGGGCTCGCTTAAAAATGTGCCCCAGAATGTAGAGTCAGGATTTCAACAGCCAGTTCCAAAACAAAGTCTGGTTACCATCAGTGTTCAAAATGAACTAGAGAGTAAAAAATAGTTCCAAATGTCAGCCCAGAAAATAGTGTAGCCTTCAAAAACTGAAGAACTTCAGAGAAAGGACGAGGTGGGACAGATCGGAATTCTGGTTTTAAACGTTTCCTTGGCACTTTTCTTTCATTGTGTTTCCTCGTATGCTTTTTGCCCATAGGGCTTATAATACAGAGCAGTGGCATGTAGATGGGTGAGTGAGTGAATGAATGAATGAAATATTATCCAAAGGCACTTATGCTGTATTGTACAATTTTAACGAACTTTTTGGCAGAAGAGTTGCGGTGTTTAGATGTCTCCCGCTTCTCCCCTGCCCGCAACACACACACTCTCCCATTCCCTGCCTATTTGGTCTCAGTCATCACTTGAAGACAGGGTGCTTGTACAGTCCTCTTCCTTTTCCCACTCCCCCCTCCCCCCCACTCTTTACTCAAAAAGTGGCCGAGAGAGTGTTGAAATTTGTACCCCTTCCAGAATTGTGAATACTTGGAATAGACATAGCATATGTGTTGAAAATGGCGCCTAGAGTGACATTTGGCTAGAATTCAGGAGTGGCCTCCACCTGTTCAGCTGGTGTTCTTCCTGGAACTGTTTTGAATATTGCTAGTTACTAAAGGAGTGTATCTGCTTAAAATTCATAATGATGAAACACCAAGCTAGCCGGGCTCGGTGACTCAGCCTGTAATCCCGTGCTTTGGGAGGTTGAGGTGAGTGGATTGCCTGACCCACGGGTTCGAGACCCGCCTGGGCAACTTGGCGAGCCCTCATCTCTACAATAAATCAAAAAACTAGCCGGGTGTGGTAGCGCGTGCCTGTAGTTCCAGCTACTTGGAAGGCTGAGGCGGAAGGATCGCCGGAGCCCAGCAGGTGGAGGCTGCGGTGGCCTGGAGCTGCCACTGCACTCCAGTCTGGGCGACTGAGTGAGACTCCAACTCAAAAATATAAATAAATAAATAAAATAAATAAACACCAAGCATCTCTTAGTCCAGAACTTCCCTAATACTGTATTCTTTCCCTTGACCCAAGGGAGGAAGATGGCAAAAATTGTCTCCAATATTTTCTTCTTGCAAGTGTGTAGCTTTGCCTCTTAAATTTAGATAAATTCCAAGTTAATGGATTTTGTATGTTTGCATGGTATGATATATCAATTTTTTAAGCATATTGATATGATGATATTCTACTTTTCCAGTACCATTTGCCAGATAGACTCTTCCACATTGAACTTCCTTGGCAACTCTGCTGAAAAGCAGTTGTGAATCTCTATTCCGCCTCATTGATCCCTATGTCAATCTTTATGCCTGTACCACCTTGGCTTAACTAATGTAGTTTATAATGAAGTTTGAAATCCGGGACGGCAAATCCTTCCACTTTGTTTTCCTTTATTTGATGTTTCTGACTCTTCTAGACCTATTTCCATGTAAATATTTAGACCAAACTGGGTGTGGTGGCTCATACCTATAATCACAGCACTTCGGGAGGTGGAGGCAAGAAGATTGCCTAACCCCAGGGGTTTGAGACCAGCCTGGGTCACTTGGCAAGACACCATCTCTACAATAAACCAAAAATTTAAAAATTTAGGTGGCACATGCCTGTAGTTCCAGTTACTTGGAAGGCTGAGGTAGAAGGATCTCCTGAGCACAGCAAGTCCAGGCTGCGGTGGCCATGGGCACACCACTGAACTCCAGACTGGGCAACAGAGTGAGACTCCATCTCATATATATATGCCAGGTTGATAATTTTTTAAAAATTTTAGAATTATTCTAGGTTGTGAAGATAGTACATTGCCTCACATGCAGTTTTTTCTGTTATTAATGTCTGTCTTTATTATGGTACATTTACTACACTTAATGAACCAGTGTTAATATATTATTGCTAACTAAAGTCTATTCTTCATTTGGATTTTCTAATGTTACTTTTCTGTTCCAGGATGTCATCCGGTGTGTCACATTAAATTTAGGTGTCATGTCTCCTTAGGTGCTTCTTGGCTGTGACAGTTTTTCACACTTTCCTTGATTTTGATATCCTTGAGAATTTTGGGAAGCACAAGCCATGTATTTTGTATAACATCTCTCAATTATAATGTATCTGATGTTTTTATCATGCTTAGACTGGGGTTATGGGTTGGGGAGAGTAAGACTGCAGGGGTGAAATGCCATACTCATAACATTCGTGTATATCAAAGCTACATACTACTGTATTAATATGACTTATTCCTGTTGATATTGACCTTGATCACCCGACTGATGGAATGTTTCTTAGGTTTCCCATTACCAAGTCATGTTTCTTCCCTTTTCTATAGCATATTCTTTGGTTGTCAGTTACTATGTGCAGACCGCATTTAAGGAATGGGGAGTTATGTTCTACCTCATTAAGAATAAAATATCTAGATAAATTATTAGAATTTTTTCTGCATAGAAGATTTGTCTATTCTCCTTCATACATGTATTTATTCAATCATTTGTTTATGTCAATATAAACTTGTGGATATTGCCTTATACTGGATTATAATTCATTACCACTTTATTAATTTTGTTGTTTAAGTTGTTCTAGCTTTGACCTTTGTAAACTTTGCAAGTTTGCTACTGTGCCCCTTTAACATACTTCTGTCATTGTTGGTTTTGTTTTTGTTTTGAGCACTTCCTTAATACTTAACACTACAAGTTTGACTCTTTTAGATCTTTTCTATTAATTCAGCCTGACAATCTCTGACTTTTGATTGAAATGTTTAATCTGCATACATTTAATGTAATTGATATGGCTTAGTTTACATCTACTCTTTTGCTATTTTATTATTATATAACTTTCATCGTTTTGTGTCTCTCTGATCCTCTTTGCTTCCTTCCTTTGTTGTAAACAAATATTTTTATACTATTTTAATTCCTCAATTGTTTTTCGCCTATATTTTTTAGCTTTTCTTATTAGTTCCTTTAGTTTTAATACATATTTAACTTTTCACAATCTACTTCTGATTAATATTGAATCAATTCTGGTAGAATCTAGCAACTTTGAACCATATTAACTTCATTTTTTAAATCCTGCTTTTGTGCTAATATACACGCATTATATATATATATAATATATATACATATTAAATATATATATATAATTTTCGTGGTGCTAGCACAAAAAGTCTTGGTTTTTGTTTATCTCACACTGCATTTATTTTGTCTTCTTTTAAAATTTACTATATTTTATTATAAAGATGTAGGGTACAAGTCAGGAATTGGTACATAAGTAATATATGTACAGGCGAAGTTTGGGCCTCTAACTGGTCCTTACTTTCCCTGGTTTAGGACTAGGTACACTCTGTCTTCATTTTTGAAGGACTGTTTTGCTAGATGTAGAATCTTGATGGACATATCTTTCCTGTCCACATTTTGCATATGTCATCCTACAGCCTTCTTGATGTCATTATTTCTAGTGAGGAATAATCAAAACATTGTTCCCATGTATGATGAGTTGTTTTTCATTTCTAGCTAAGTAATAATTTATTTGCCTTTGCCTTTCAGCATTTTGATTATTATTGGCAGAGGCTGTGCTCATACACCTCAAACCCTTAAGACATCCTCTCCTGCCAGTGGAGTAGTGTGTGGGTGAGTTGTCACCCATTATCCATCTCCTGCATCCCACATTTTTTCAGATTTTCCAGGGTCCCCCTCACACAAACAATCTTTAGCCCTCAACCAGTGATCTGTGGAGAAGGTATCTCACTCTTCTTATGCTTCCTTTTATATAAGGAACTCTCCAATAAATTTCTGGGTTGCTGCTTGCACAAACCAGAATGCAACATTGGGACAGCAACGTTGCAAGTTTCCATCCTCCACCCAGAATTTAATTTGATCTCTCTGGCAGCAGAGCCTCTTGTTTACAAGGTAAAGTTGTCATTCTTTCAAACTGAGCTGAATGTGTGTTGGGGAGAGGTAGAGAATGAAATCAGCCCTAGGCAAGAAGGGTCCCCATTTCTCACCATTCTTATCTGAAACTCTTGCAATTCTTTTTTTTTTTTAAAGGCTTTTTATTTGTGACTTGCCTTTAGTTTCCCTCCAGTGCTTTCAAATTGTCGTTTTTAACAATTTTATCCATTTTTATACTTGTTTTCTTCAGACACGAATCACCTTTCCTGTTTGGCACCATTATTGGAAATCTTATCATTATTCAATTCTTGAGTGGTGTTCAGTGAAACTGATGATACAAACAAAATGTGGTTTCTAGTCATAGGAGGTAGGGGGAAGGCCTAGGTGTCTGAATCCTAAGTGAAAATTGGATATTCATAAAATCCTGCTGAAGACACATGCTTGATCTCCGAAAACCCCATGATTAGTACTTACATATTAATAGATTATGACTGTACCGTAACCCTGATCATATCTGCAATTAAGAATTTATTTTTTAATTTTAATTTATTAGTTGCAGAAAAGAATAATCAAGTTTGAACATATCTCGTGCATTTGTATAAACTGAAATTTTAAGTGACATTTTATAGATTCTCCAAAATCATAACTCTTAAAAATCTGCTCAGTTTGATTCAGATGCTTAGAATTGCTATGGCTTGATATACAGTAGAAATATCATATTTAATCTGCTAGCCACACAAAAGTCCTTGACTTACAGTATTTCTCAGACATAAGTCCATGATGGGCTTTTATCTACATTATTGTTATTCTTGAAGAATGAATGATATACTAAGATATTGCAATGTCAGGGCGACCTCCTCTTTGCTCTTATGTATATTTCATAGTCCTACCATAATTGGCAACCTCCACAGTCAGGGAAAATTACCCCCAAAAAAAGCATGATAGGTAGATAAAATAGAATAGAGATTAGAATAGATAGACTATATGTCTTCTGTCCAATATAATCTCAGACTCACTAAGTAACTCTATCAACAATTTGGAGATCTGTGGTACTTTGGGGAAAATGGCACAATTTAACTGAACAGGGGAAAGAAAATTTCTTTGACATTTTCTAAGGGTTATCTCCTATTATATTAAGAGACTGTGGCAGCATTTTATTGGACCAGTAAAAGAGATAAAATTTTGCTTGAAATCCCAATCTCTGGTCCAGGAAAGGTCTTTCTTATTTAGCCTTCAGGAAAACGAAAGTGACAGATTGCAACTGTCAGTAGATACTGATTCCCTTTATGCTTCCCCTGCTTTTTCTATTCCCAGTAGGATAGAGAACTGATTAAACTCTGACTCTGGAATTCGAAACTAAGAAGTTTCATAACCGTGTGAGTGCCTTTTGCATGCATAAATGTTGCCATGGTGATCAGAACTTGACATTATAATCTGCATTAACTTCTCTAAAAATGGTTAAATGGGTGTAGTGTCAGAAAGCTGATAATTCCCCGTTGTATGGCTTAAATCTTACCATTCATCCTGATTTTTAAGATGGTCTTAAATTTAATGTGCTGTTTCTGTTTTTGACTGCAGTACATCAGAGAAGCTATATATGTGTCGATCTCATGAAATTGTCTATGCTAACAGGTCAGCAAGTAATCTTTTTGTGAGTGGCTCTATTAAATCCAGAGCATTCTAAACAGAAATTTCTGGCATCAAAATGCCTGTAGTTTACAAAATAGGCAAAAGTTGTAGGACTCCCTTAAATTGAGACTTATTATGCTGGATAGTATTTCTTTTTTTCTTTTTTTCTTTTTTTCTTTTCAAGTTCAAATAAGCAGCCTAATCATTTCCTATTTCCTATCCATTTTTTGGAGGTGTCTTTGGAAAGAGTTAGCATCTCAGTGCCTTCAAGATTAGTTTTGACTGATACCTAAGGGCACATCTTTCCGGGACCATTGGGTCAGTGAACTGAGCCACTAAGGGATGTGCAGGAGCACTGTATTTGATCTCCTGATAACTCTGGGTGTACCTAAAAGCTGCCACAGAACATTTAACATGAAGTTACTTATCAAAAATCTTTACCTTCCACCCTAAATCAATGCTATGATTCCTCTTCTTAGCTTTTTTGGTGCTAAACTCCTACTGCATTTAGGGAAGATTTAATATTACAAGACTCTTTTGAAGGTGGTTGGGTCGAGCAGAACTTTAGTTTCATTGCACAAGTGTCAGATGATTTGTGTTTTGTTTTGTTTTGTTTTTTGGTGGGTGTTTGTTTGTTTTTAGGCACATTTAAAAGCCACTTCTAGTTGGTTGACTATGACTCTCTGTTGGCCTATTTCTGTATTCAGCTCTCTATTATCACAGTATAAGTGTGTTAGATTATTTTTCTTCACATGATTACTCTTCATTTTTATTTCCTGCCTAGATTTGTACGTTCTGAGTCCCACTGCTTATTTCCCTTTTTAAGAAAAAATATATCAAGAAGTATTTTTAAATGTCTCCTCTATTTTTTTTGCTCTTTTCTCTGTCTGCCAGTTTCTGAAGGGAAGGACTGGAAGCCACCTTTCAAATGCATGCTTAGCTATAGAATGTAAGAATTCCAGGCTATAGGATGTTAAGGCTTGAAAATATTTTCAATGGCATCTTACTCAGATTTTCCTATTTAGTCATGATTTGTATTACACATTTTCAAAAATTAATTGAAGTTTGAGCACAAGCAGTACTTAAAATGTAAATGATTAATTTAGTTTTACTATCAATATATTGGTATATTTGAATCTTTGATATTGGTTGCTTGACAACATTTATTTAACAATGACAAAGACAGGATGAAGTTATGGGAAATTAGAAAGAGTGATTGATATTGTATCCAATTGCTACGTGACCATCAAATTGCTTTGAAATAGTTCTGAGTTCACAAAAAGCTTGTGTTTTAAAAAATGTATTTAACTTTTATACATTGCATATACACTGTGTGTGATAGTGTGATATGCACTATAAGAGATCAAAAACTTAAGAAAAGTGGATGTTATGGAGTGAATTTTGTCCCCCACCCCAAAATTCATATGTTATTGAATGAATTTTGTCCCTCCACCCCAAAATTCATAGGTTGATGTCCTAACCCCTAGTAACTCAAAGTAACTAATTGGAGATGGGGATCTTTAAAGATGTAATTAAGTTAAAATAAAGTCATTAGGGTGAGCCCTATCCAATATAACAGGTGTAAAGACACTAGTTTAAGAAAATGAAATGTGGGCACACACAACAGAGAAGAGATGATGGGAAGACACAAGAAAAGCTAGTTGTCTACAAGTCAAAGAAAGAGGCTTAGAATTGATCCTACCATCAAGGCCCTTGGAAGAAACCAACCCTCTCAATACTTTGATTTCAGACTTCTGACTTTCAGAACTCTGAGAAAATAAATTTAAATTGTTTAAGCTATCCAGTCCATAATACTAAATAAATAATAATAGACTGGGTAGCTTATCAATATGAAATTCCCACATCAAAATGCCTGTAGCTTAACTACAAATTAAGCAAAAATTGGGCAAAAATTGTGGAACTCCCTTAAATTAAGATTTATTATGCTGGAGAGTATTTATTTCTCTTTTTAATTTTTCCTTTTCAAGTTCAAATCAACAGCCTAATCATTCTCTATTTCCTATCAATTTTCTGGAGGTGTCTTTGGAAAGCATTTAGCATCTCAGGGCCTTCAAGATTAATTTTGACAAGTATTTCCAGGCACATCTTCCCGGGGACCATTGGGTCAGTAAGGTGAACCACTAAGGGATATATGGAGCAGTGTATTTGATCTCCTGATAACTGGGTGCCCCTAAAATATGCCACAGGACATTTGGCATGACATATATACGTATAATAATAATTATATGCCATAATAATGTCAAAATTATCATAATGTATTATATAGTATATTATATTATGTCATAATTAACATATTGCAATAATCTATACATATATATATATAGACTCCCTCTGTTGCCCAGTCGAGAGAGCAGTGGCACAATCATGATTTATTGCAGCTTTGACCTCCAGCAATATTCTCGCCTCAGTCTTCTGAGTAGTTAGGACTACAAGCACAAATCATCATGCCAGCATACTTTTTTAAAAAAATTTTTTGTAGAGACAAATGTCTTGCACTGTTGCCCAGGCTGGTCTCAAACTCCTGGCCTCAAGTGGTCCTCCCACCTTGGTCTCCCATTTTATTATGGTATCCCCAGCAAACTACTGTAGTGGGTTTACATTAACATTAGAATCTGAGAAGATTGATACATCTGCCTGGAAAAATACATTTTTTTACACATTTTACAATAAGTTGGGGAAGACTGACTGGCACGTAGCTTTTCTATTGATAACTCTCCTGTGTGTGAATTTTTGTCCCTAAGATCGATGCTTAGGTTCTGTTGCTCTTAGGCCCAACTTCTTCTAATAGAAATCTTATATCATGAGTAAGAGAACAATTTTAGCAGGAACTCAGTGTCCACACGTTGAACTATAAACTGGTTTTTACCTTCCCCATAAGGTATTCAACTTCTGCTTGTACCTACAGTGAGTAATTAGGATGGGTCAACTAGTAGAGTGATCATTGTAATGGCAATTGTTAATCATAATAATAGGAATTCCTAAGGATGATGGTATAATAATTATAATGTGTATACAAAACACATTAGTGGTATTTGGTTAATTAACCTACTTTCATGGTTCAATCATCAAGGAGAGTAAAATGAAGCAAATAAGTGGGTTATATATACTGAAAGTGTCTACAAATGGTGTACATGTGTTTCATTCATGTAGAATGAAACAGGCTGAAGATTCAGTGGGTGGTTAACACTTAACCATAGGTCTTTACCTTAACAACAACAAAAATGCATTCTTGCTTATTTGATAAGATTTTCTCATACGTAGGTTTTCAATAAGCAGCTAACCACGGGAAACCACATTTCTGCTACAGCAACGACCTCAGGCAATAGAAAGGATTTTTCACATCAGATACACCAGTTGGCTCATTTATAAATTAAACATCTTTACTTCAAGCTCCAACTTGTCTCAAACTTGCCTGGTGCAACAATTGATCAAAAAAATATATGGCAAAAGGAGAGATCGAGTCAAGAGTCCTAGACTTCAGCAAGGGAATATTAAGGATAATAACTTGGAGATACTTCACATCCACTCTGAAGTTAAAATGTACCTTCTTAGCAAAACACAGGAAAAGTCACTCTAAACAGAATGGGTTGCATGTGAATGTGTATGCACGTGTGAACATACGAGGATAACTAGAAATTCATTCACATAAAAATTAGATTTCTCTGTCCATTTCTCTGTGTGGAGCTAAGATTCCCTAAGTTCTTTTAGTCATACAATTATTCTCCTTTATTTTACATGATCCCTTACTCTACAGTTGTTCATTGCTTTAACTCTCCACGTTTTTCTTCTCTGGGTCTTAGATCAATTTATACACAATTCTCTCATGCCTGGTGCACTCCCGGTGACTCACCTCAGTCTGTCACTCCCAGCCCCACAGTTACTGCTAGTTAATACTCTGTGCACATATTGTCAAATATAATGTCTCTGACATTCTCCTATCTACCTCCCAAGTCTCCAAAACTTTTCTTTCAAAACAGTCACCAGAATTTAAACTTTCTGTTACAATTTATATAAAAGATAAAATCATATTTAATGGCCACATATGTAATTCAGAAGATATATTTTGTAATTGTATATGTGATGAACTCTCACATTTTTATAATTTAGGTACTGGGAAATTATCAGGAACTACAGGAATAGATCAAATAAAGAGATTCAGATTCAACAAGAACTCAGCAGTACTCCATTCTCCGGAAGTTTGTCTGGCCAAGACAGAGGCAAAGGATATTGGCTCCAAGGGACTCTTGAGTGCTGGTGCTGGCAACGCAGTTTAAGAATAGTAGTCAGAGCTTATCAGTGACCTGTGATTATGCTAATCCACATAGACAAACTGGAATCAATATTGCTCTGTGCATTGCCATCATAAGAGTTCTGTTCTCTGGTATCCTGCCAAAATAAAGAAATTTAAAAAGGAAAAAGAGGCAGTCACAGGCCAGGTTAAACATCTTAAATTTAAAAAATTAAATAAAAAATTCAATTGTCTTTTACTTGATCAGGCAAGAACTAACAATTTAGCTTCCATACAAAGAGGAGAAAAAAGAATATCACTATCCTACTTTTTAATTTTTCCCTCTAATCAAGGTAAAAAACCTTGTAAAGCTAAAAAAAAAAATTAAAGTAAAAGAAAGTAAATAATAATAATATTTATAATGTAATAATATAACATATATTATATTATGATATTATATATTTGTATGTTATATTAATATATCATCACAATACAATAAAACAAGGTAAAAAAAATCAATAGTTTACATAGAACTCAAGTAAAGGTCTTTTTAAATCCATTGTTAATTACAAATAAATTTGATTGTCTAGGATGTTTTATGCCTTTATTCCCTATCATGTTTGTAATATGTTATAAAACATATTTTTCATTATGCCACACATAACTGTATGTGATATCGTTAGGGTCATGCCTGTAAGTTGTGTAAATCACTTCTGCACCTATTCCATTGGGGAGCATTTAGTCCCATAGATATATCTAAATGCAAGGCTGCCTGAGAAATGTAATCTGTCTCTGTACCCAAGAAAGATAAAACAAGGATTGAGGAAATAACTTGTAGTTTTTCAACAATCTCTCCTTCTTGACACCAATTACTTATTTGCATTTTTCTTTCTATTCTTAGAACACACTTATGCCCCGCTTGAAAGGAGAACACCCAGAACCCACTCTGGCTACTTAACCCAGCTGGAAATCCAGGATTTCCAGGTAACACGCGATCTCCTTCTTTAGGTCCTAATGTTCTTCTTGTGGTGTAGCAACATGCTAACTGAAATGACAAACTAGCCGCATCCCTAGCTGATATGGACACCTCAATATACAATGATACAGCTCATGATACAAGATACGGCTTACAAATCCTACTCAAAAAGGGGAAGATGGGACAAGTGTGGCAGTCACTGACTCATGGCACCATGGACTCGTGCTGGGCTGTGGTTGTGAAGATTCCTACCCTGCTCTTTGCGTGGGCCTGAATTTGGTTATCTAGAGGGAACCGCATTATCTCTTGTATCTGCAGCACTTGCCTGTGCCCACCTAAAGTTTCCCCTCTTTAGGGTTAGGAGTCTGCACAGCTTTTTTAGGCTGCTTCCTGTTATGACAAAGTCGAAGTATGGGCTAAGCATGGGTTCACAGCCATGGTATTTTTGTCCAGGCTCATGGAAGCCTTAGCAAGACAGTTTCCTCAAAAACCTTGGAGAATACAGAAAAATGGTTCCCTCAAAATCCTTATCTATTTTTTCAGTCAGTTCAGGATTCAGAACCACACCCAAAAGTCTTTTCTAAATATAGCTTTCAAGTATGCCTTGTTATCCTGTCTTTTCCTTTAGTCTCTGCTCCTCTCTCATCAAAAGAAAATTCGATTTAGCCATTGCCTTGCTAAGCTGTGGTTTGGCCATGTGCTCTTAAGCTTTGGCCCCCTCCCCTATCTCGGGGAAGTGAATCTCCTCATTCTCTCTCTCTCCAATTTACTTTCTAAATTAACTATATTTTTTTAATCTTAAAAAAAAAGAAAACTTGATTTCTACCACTTTGTGTTCTGCTGAAATAATTGAAGGGCATTTCTCTTCATCTTACATGGCCCCACAGCTGAGTCACAATTTTTGCCTGATAAGTGTAGATGTTCTTATGCCCTCAATGTCTTTTCCATTTTATTTACTATTATTTGGACTCCAAAAACTATTGATCAGCTTTTGCAATCATGTAAAATCACTGTCTATAATTTATGCTGGAAAATTACTCCATCTTTTTTTGTAACACATTGGTAAAAGCAGTGAGAGGCAAATAACATATTTTAATATTTTGGCTCTTTCCCGCAACTTTCTTATGAGTTACAGCTTATTAGGCATTTGATATACTTTCCAAGTTATCATAGGTGACAGATCTTTTCTTTTTCTTCTTCTTTTCTTTTTTCTTTTAAGGATGTGGGGTACAACTCAGGGTTAGATATAAAAATGTTCATTATGCAGGTACCCTTGTTGATGAGGTACCCTTGTTAATGCGTGTGCTCCCCATCCCCTAATAGATTCCCACTACTGCCAATCCTACCTCTCCCTCCTCTCCCTGCAGTTTCCTGCCACTGCCAATCCTTTTCTTATAGTATTACAATAGTTGTTCAAGGTCTACTTATGAGTGAGAACATGTGATATTCAGTTCTTTGCTTCTGTGATAGATCACTCAGTATTGTAGACTCTAAGCTTCATCCAAGTTGCTGTGAAGTTCATAATTTTGTCCTTCATTATGGTTGCATAATATTCCATTGTGTATGTGTACCACATTTTTAAAAAAATTCATTCCCTTTTAATGGGCAGCACAGTTGGTTCCATGTTTTTGCTATTGTGAACAATGCTGCAATAAACATACGTGTACAGTTATCTTTTTCATAGAGTGATTTGAGTTCTACTGGGTATATTCCCAGTAGGGAGATTGCAGTGTCATATAGAAGGTCAATTTTTAGATCTTTTAGGAATGGCCAAACTGTTTTCCACAGAGGTTGTATTGGTTTACACTCCCACCAACAGTTTAGAAGTGTTCCCTTTTCCCTACAACCTCTCCAGCATCTGTTGTTTTTTGAGTTATTGATGATGGCCATGCTGACTAGAGTTACATGGTATCATAGTGTAGTTTTAATTTGCATTTCTTTGATGACTAGTGAGACTGACAGCTTTATCAAATGTTGTTGTCATGATAAATAGCTGGCCTTGTATGAGGGGACAGCCTAAAAAACCTGAATTATCTTTTGGAGGGTAGGCCCCTTGTAGTATAGGATTCCCCCACTAGTAAAGTGTTCAGAAACCCATCAGCTAGTGATGTGAGAGGCTGCATTTGGCTTCAGTGAATTATTTTCGTTTTTAGTTTCTTTCAACACATTTACCCATTTCATGATGGTTGATTTACCCAAACAACCCGCCCACATTGCACTGAGTGTTCAGCAGTTTTTGACCAAAAAATGGCATGACCCAGATCTCACCCCAAGTGACATTTTTTAAAAAAATATGAATGAAAAAGCTCTCAAAGGGAAGTATTTTGCCAATGTGGAAGAGGTAAACAAAAAGCAGCAGAAGCACCAAAAGGCATCAAAATTGATGTGTTCGAAAACTGTTCTGAGCAATGGAAAAAGCATCTCAACAGGTATATTGCATCAAATGGAGAGCACTTTGAAGGAGACTGAAATTTAAACAAGTAAGAATAAATACACAATTTAAAAAAAATAAAGATCAGCTTTCTGGATTCCCCCTCGTATATTTGCTATCCACAATCTGTCAGCTGAGCCAATGCTGACATTTAAGGGCTTTCTTAGGGCAGCATTTCACTTCTGACATACATTTTTATGTTAGGTTAACTGAGCTACTGCAGTAAACAACCACCAAATAAGCGGCTGGATACATTACAAGACTATTTCTTGATCATCTTGTGGTTCTATGCATAGATTCCTGTTCTTCCCTCCACGTGATGATTCAGGGACTCAGGTTATATCTGTGTTATGACTCTGCTTCTCCCAGACCTCATAGTTATCATCATCAAGTGGTTGGTAGAGGAGGAGTATGAGAACTATTTATTGGAGGATGAACAGATTAGCTTTATAACATCTTTTAATTTTTGATGGCTCTGTAAGTCATGATGGTTACAGTCGGCCTTCTTTTTATGAATTTTCTGATTGTATTATATCCTATTTGTTATAGTTGTTATTGTTTCTTTTTGAGAAACAGGAAATCAGATGACAGGTTCTAAGTTTTGCCTCCCAAAGACTTACAGCAGTATGCCAAGAATTACAATTCTTTTAGGTCTTAAAGAAAAGATCTGCCCAACTCTGGACTTTCCAATGTGCTTCTCCTTCCCATGTGCCTTCCTTCATCATCAGCCCTTGCCAACCCTTATTTTAAGAAAGTTTTTTACATTTACCTGCACTAAATCTTGACAACTCATCTGCATACTCAGCACCCAAATTCTCTGATCCATGACTCTTCTTTCTTCTTGCACTACATAAAGTTGTGTGAGTCACCTCTCAACTGTCCCTGGCTTCTGGTACTTCTTTTAATTTGTTTAATTTTAAATTTGCTATCTCTGTGTCAGAAATATCTGCATAGAATGATTCTCTCTCATTTTGCAATGTAAGAGAGGATAGCCCTTCTTCAAACAATTCACATGTGATCAATAGTCTTTTTGTAATAACCCCTGTCCCTTTCCATTTGACAACTTACTTCGGAGGCTATCAGATTTAGCAAGAAAGCATCAATTTGCATCATCTCATCTGTACTGGAATAGAAACTCTTATAACAAATATAAATAGAACTTAAAGGAATGAGTAATCAGAAGTCTAAAGAGTACTATTCAGGAATAAAGAAACATAAAGATCTAAATATGTTTTCGTGCCTTCAAATCGTATGTTACATCTCAGATCTCATGGTACTCTGATGGTGAGTTAAAAGTTGTGAAAACTAGTATCTTAGTGAGGTATTACATACACATGAGAAAATTGTCTTCCCTTTCAACAATCTGGATAAGTATTTTCAGTGTCCTATGGTATCTATCATCTTTACTGGGAAGTTTTAGACCAATAAATCCTTTCACAAATACGAACTTAATCAGACCCAGTCCTCAAAGCATCAGTTTTGAAAGAACACAGGATGCACAGGATGTAAGCACACTTAGAGATGTCAAGGCTTGTAGTCTATCCCCTTTATTTTACAGACATGATCCGGAGATTTGCTGTCTGAGGCGTGGCCCACATACAAGCAGACACTTTTAAAATGTGGATTCACAGGCCCCACTTCATACTTACTGAACAGAGATCTGCATCTTCAAAAGTTGGTGAATGATTTAGATGCATAATGAAGTTTAAGAAGCACTGGCCTTGTTTCAATAATTTTTTTTTTTTTTCAGAAAAGGACATGGTTTAAACTCTTAAGTTTTAATATCTTCATATCTACACCGTATACAGATGTAAAATAATTTATATTTATAAAACTGTTTTGCTTTTCTCTTTTTTATTATTATTATTTTATTTTAAAGATATGGGGTACAATTCAGAATTAGGTACATAAGTAGTCAACATAAAGATAAAGTTTGGGTCTCCCATTGGTCCTCACTTCGCCTGGTTTAGGATCAGTTACCCCTATTGATGCTATGTGTCCCCCCCCACCACCCCGCTGAAAGTGTCCCACTACTGCCAATCCCTTTCTTATAGTATTATGATAAATGTTCAGGGACCACTTATGAGTGAATATATGTAGACTCAGATCTTTGTTTCTGTGATAAAACACTGAGTATTATAGACTCTAATATCATCCAGTTACAGTACAATTTTAAGTTGAGATTTTTAAATCAGAGGGAAATTTAACAGTAAGCACTTAATTATGCCATCACACAAACAAAAAGTGCACAGATGTGAACAAATATACATGCATGCTTTGCACATATGCCCATTATATGCTTACCATGCATATTCCCTACCACATGTACTGCTGAATACACCCCACCACGCATACCCCAACACAATGGCCTTCATACCTGCATACTCCTACATCCCCAGATAACCTTCCATTGCTCCATATCCCCCATACACTTCACATACACCTCCACCTCACCCCTGT
>CAUYQG010029145.1:0-12487 GCA_963574415.1 Tarsius wallacei
CAATATCTTTGATGAACACAGATGCTAAAATCCTCAACAAGATCCTAGCAAACCGGATTCAACAACACATCTCAAAAATCATCCATCATGACCAAGTAGGCTTCATCCCTGGGATGCAAGGCTGGTTCAACATCCGTAAAACCATAAATGTAATTAAATACATCAACAGATGTCAAAACAAAAACCGCATGATTATATCATTAGATGCAGAAAAAGATTTTGATAAAATCCAGCACCCCTTCTTGATTTCTGAAGTAACTAGAAATTGACCTTCCATATGACCCAGCAATTCCCCTATTGGGAATATACCCAGAGGAACTCAAAGCATTCTACAAAAAAGATACCTGTACACATATGTTTGTTGTAGTTCTATTCACGATAGCAAAAACAGGGAACCAACCATGTTGCCCATCAAAGCTGAACTGGATTTTTAAAATGTGATACATATACACAATGGAATATTAAGCAGCCATAAAGAAGGACAAATATATGGAGTTTGCAGCAAATTGGATGGATTTGGAGTCGATCATACTCAGTGATTTACCACAGAAACAAGAACTGAGTTCCATATGTTCTCACTCATAAGGTGACCTTGAACAATTATAATGCTGTGAGAAGACAATTGGCAGTAGTGGAAAACTGTCAGGGGATGGGGGGTGGGACTGGCAGTTGGGGGAAGCTGCTAGGGGAGGGAGGGGCACGCCTCATCAACAAGAGTACCTTCATGATCAATGTTTGTATATCTAGCCTGAATTGTACCCCACACCTTTATAATAATTAATTAATGTTTTTTAAAAAATACAATTGAATATAAATATACGAAATACATAGCTATGAGTTTAAAAATGTGTTGGAGGCAGTGAACAGCAGACAGGATATAACAGAAAATGAATTGTTCAAGTTGTAAACAAACACAAACACAAGAAATTTCCCTAGAATGCAAAAAGATCCCCACTAAGATGGTAAAGAAAGGAAGGGGGGTGGTAAGGAGGATGGAGGGGAGAGGGGAGGAGAGAAAAGAGAAGAAAACAAATACAGAGAAAATACCCTGAATTGGTTCATGTTCTTCTCTCCTATGAGAGTTTGTTAATATCCAACAAATTATTTGCCCCCAAAAACCAGTCTCTATCTTGCTTCCGTATATTTTCTAATGTTTTTTCTTTGCCCAGAAAAACCCTCCTCTGCTCTATTCCTTTCATTTCTATCCCCAACACTGAAGGGTTAAATCTACCTCACCAAGCAAAGCTCCTCTTTAATTCCTTTTTTTTTTTTCCTTTTAATTTTTTTATTTTAAAGATGTGGGGTACAATTCAGGATTAGGTAAGCAAATGTTGATTATGCAGTTATCCTTGTTGATGAGGTATGCCCACCCCCCAGCAGATTCCCAGTAGTGCCAATCCCATCTCCTCCCCTTCCCCCAGCAGTTTCCCACTACTGCCAATTCTTTTCTTATAGTATTACAATAATTGTTCAAGGTCCACTTATAAGTAAGAACATGTGATACTCAGTTCTTTGTTTCTGTGATAGATCATTCAGTATTACAGGCTCTAAGTTCATCCAGGTTGCTGTGAAGTTCGTGATTTTGTCCTTTATGGCTGCATAATATTCCATCAAGTATATCTACAATTTTTATCCATTCCTCTTTTGATGGGCAGCACAGTTGGTTCCGTGTCTTTGTTTTTGTGAACAATGCTGCAATAAACATACGTGTGCAGGTAACTTTTTCATAGAGTGATTTGAGTTCCTCCGGGTATATTCCCAAGTAGGAGGACTGCGGGGTCATATGGAAGATCAATTTCTAGATCTTTTGCCACACAGTTTTCCACAGAGGTGGTATTAGTTTACACTCCCACAAACAGTGTAGAAGTGTTCCCTTTTCCCCACATCCTCTCTGGAAATTGTTGTTTTTGAGTTATTGATAATGGCCATCCTGACTGGAGTTAGGTGGTATCTCAGTGTAGTTTTAACTTGCATTTCTTTAATTACTAGTGAGGCTAAGCATTTTTTCATGTGTCTGTTGGCTGCTCAGATGTCTTCTTTTGAGAAGTGTCTATTCATATTTTTTGCTTACTTTGTAATGGGGTTGTTTTTTTTCTTTTCAGCACATTTGAGTTCCTTGTAGATTCTAGATGTTAGGCACTGTCAGACATATGGGTTTTTTCCAGTCTGTGGGCTGTCTCCCTGCTCTCTTGATGGTTTGTTTGACTTTACAGAAGTTGTCAGTTTAATGAGGTCCCACTTGTCTATCTTATCTCTTATGGCATGGGCACTTGGGGTTTTGATCAGGAATTGGTGGCCAGTTCCAATATCCATAAGGGTGTCTCCTGCATTTGCTAAGGTTCTTTTAATTCCTTTTTGAATGAATGAATGCAAGTTCTAATTGCCAGTGATGGTATTGTTAGTTACAACATAGGTATCTGTAGCTAGACAATCAAGTAGAATATATTTTAGACTAGATAGTACTGAAGCTATTTCCATTTAGTTTTGATTTTTATAATTATAAAAGTAATGTCTAATGAATATAGGAAAAAATAATGTTAATTATTTATAGTCCCACCACTGAAAATAACTAGCTGTTCTCCCTCTTCAAAGATTTTACTGTGCATATTCTTTATGCAAAAAGAACATTTTTATTTTTTGACTGACAATTGAGTTATGACTGGCATACAATAAATTATTCACATGTAAGGTATACAATTTGATAAGATTTGACATATATCTTTGAAACATTACCACAATCCAAGTAATGAATATATCCACACCCTCCACAATTTTCCTCATGCTTCTTTGTAATCCCTCCACCTTGATCTCCAGTTTCCATCTCCAGATAGCCATTCATCAGCTTTTCCTCTTATTTTACATTTTCTAGAACATAACACACATGGAATAATATAGTATGTACTTTTTTGTCCAGTTCCTTTCACTCAGTATAATTATTTTTAATTAATCTTTTATTATAGACACGTGGGGTACAAGCCAGGTTTAGCTACATAAGCAGGCTGCATGCAGATGAAGTCTGGATGTCCGACTGGCCCTCACTTCCCCTGGTTTAGGACCAGGTACCTTTTGTTATGCTCCCCCTTCCCCTCAGTGTCCAGTGACTGCTGAGCCCTTCTTTGGGCTAATGTGATTAATGTTCAGGTCCCACTTATGAGAACATTCAGTATTCCGTTCTTTGTGTCTGTGGTAGATCACTAAATCTGATTGTCTCCAACTCCATCCAGTTTGCAGTGAATTTCACGATTTTGTTCTTTAGGGCCATGTAATACTTTATCAAGTATATGTACCACATTTTATTTATCCAGTCCACTTTTGATGGGCAGTAGGGTTGGTTCCATGTTTTTACTATTGTGAATCATGCAGCTATAAATACACACGTGCAGGTGTCTTTTTGGTAGAACAATTTATGTTCCTCTGGGTATACTCCCAGGAGCAGGATTAAAGGAGCATATGAAAGGTCAAACTTTAGTTCTTTTAGGAATCGCCACACTGCTTTCCATAGAGGTTGAACTAGCTTGCACTCCCACCAACCGTGTAGAAGTGTTTCCCTTTTCTCCTCACCCTTGCTAGCATATATTGTTTTTTTGTTTACTGATGAGGGCCATCCTTACAGGAGTTAGGTGGTATCTCATTGTGGTTTTGATTTGCATTTCTCTGATGACTAGTGAGGCTGAACATCTTTTCATGTATCTTTTGGCTACTTGTATATCTTCATTTGAAAAGTACCTATTCATGTTCTTTGCCCACTTTTTTTCTAAGTTTTCAAGCAAAGTTTATTAGCAAGAAAAAGAGAAGGAGGAAGATTCATGGCAGAAAGATCTGTTTTGCCCACTTTTTAATAGGATGTTTGTTTTTCCTTTCAGTTCATTTCTTGTAGAACCTGGATGTTAGCACTCAGCATAATTATTTTGATATTTGTTCACGTTGTAGCTTATATCAATAATTATTTTATAGCAATATTGTATGGAAATTTTTCAGTTTATCTAGTTACCACTTGAGGGATATCAGGACTGTTTCCAGTTTTTGACTATTGCAAATAAAGTTGCTAAGAACATTTGTGAGCAAGTGTTTGTAAGGATATATGCTTTTATTTCTATTGTGTAAATACCTGCAGATGAATGGCTGAATTATATGGTAGGTGTGTTTACTTTTTAAGAAACTATCAGACTGTTTTCCAAAGTGATTGTACCATTTTCACATTTCTACCAGAAAAGTGTCAGAATCCCAGTTCTTCTTTGTCTGTGCTTATGATAGTTTTTTTAATTTTAACCATTCTAATAGGCATACAGTGGCATCATATTGCAGTTTTAATATGCATTTCCCTAATGAATTATGATATTGAGAATATTTTGTACGCATATTTGCCATCTGTGTGTATCTTCTTTAGTGACATATCTGTTCAAATCTTTTTTATTGGATTGTTCATTTTTATTTAATTTAGGTATTTTTATATATTCAGATAAAAATCCTTTACAAAACACATAGTTGCCAAATATTATCATCCAACATGTGGCCTGTATCTTCATTCTCTTAATAGAGCCTTTTGAGATGCAGAAGTTTTTCATATTGATAAAGTTCAATTTACCAATTTGTTACCCTATGGATTGTGCTTTTAATGTATGTAAGAAATTTTTGCCCAGTGGAAGATGACAAAAGTTTCTCCCTATGTTTTCTTCCAGAAACTTTAAAACCGTAGGTTACACCCTTAGGTCATCTACTATTCATTTTATGGTCATCTTTTTATGTGGTGTAAAGTATAAGTTGAAATTCTTCATTTGTATATGGATACCTAGAGTTGTAAGCACCATTTATTGAACTATTGAGACTATTATTCCTTAATGGGATTTTCCTATGCCAAAAGTCAGTTATCCATATATATGTGGGTTTATTTTTGAAGTGTCTATTCTGTTATTAATCTGTTTGTCAATCTTGACATCTATACCACACAGTCTTCAGTACTGAAGGCTTTATAATACTTTTTAAAATAAAACTTTGTTAGTCCTTCAAACTTGCTCTTCTTTCTCAAAATTGCTTTGACTATTCTTTGCATTTTCATATTAATTTTAAAATCAATTTATCAATCTCTACAGAAAACAAAAAGCCTTCACAATTTTGACTGGGAATGCAATATATAGGCCAATTTAAGGAAATTCAGCATTTAAACAATGCTGAGCCTTCTGTGTCAATGCTATCTATTTATGTCTTCTTTAATTTGTTTCAGTAATATTTTATAGTTTATAGTGTACAGGTCTTTTGCACTTTTGTTAGATTTTTCCCTAACTTTTCATCTTTGTATTGCTATTATAAGCTATATTTTTTTAAGTTTCCAATGATTTGATACACTGTAGAAATATAATTTATTTTTTAATATTGATTTTTCTTCTGGAACCTTGGTAAACTTACTTATTAGTTCCTACAGATTTGTGTGTGTAAATTCCATCAGAATTTCTACATAGACAATCATCTGCAAATAGAGTTTTACTTCTTCCTTATCTGAATTGATGCCTTTTATTTCTTTTACTTTCCTTATTTCACTGACTAGAATCTCAAGTACAATGTTAAATAGAAGTAGTGAGAGTGCAAACTCTAGTTTCTGATCTTAAGTAAGGAAGCATTCAGTCTTTTGCCATGAAGTATGATGTCACTTGACAGTTTTCATAGATGTAATCTATTGAGAAAATTTTCTTCTATTTCTAATGTACTGGGTTTTAATCAGGAAATGGTTGATTTTGTCAAATGCTTTTTCTGGGTCTATTGAGATGATCATATGTTGTGGATTTTTTATTTTATGTATAGTAAATTATAGTTAATGATTTCTACATGTTAAATCAATATTGAATTCTTAGGATAAATTCTATTTTGTCTTGATTTGTTTATATATTGTTGATATCTATTTGCTCAAATTTACTTAAGGATATTTGCAGCTCTGTTTATAAGAGATATTGGTAATTTTCTCTTTCCTTGTAAAGTCTTTGCCTGCTTTTGGTATCAGGTTAATGCTGGCTCCATTGAATAAGCTGAATATTATTACCTCATTAAATTTTCTGCAAGATTTTATGTAGAATTGCTATTATTTTTTTTTAATGTTTAGTAGAATTTACCAGAGAAACCATCTGTATCTGTCCAAGAATTCTTTCATTTTCTCTAAATTGTCAAATTTATTGGCAAAAAGTTGTTAACAGTATTTCCTTATTATTCTTTGATTATCTATAGAACTTGTAGCAATTTTGCCTTTCATTTCTGATACTGGTAATTTGTGTCTTCTCTTTTTTTCTGATCAGTCTGGTAGGGGTTTTATCAATTTCATTGCTTTAAAAGAGTCAGCTTTTGATTAAATTAATTTTTCTCTTGTTTTTATGTTTGTTGTTTCATTGACTTCTATTCTGATTTTTCTTATTTTCTTTCCTTTTACTTACTTTGGGATTCAATCTTCTTTTTCTAGTTTCTTAAGGTAGAAACTGAGGTTATTGATAGAGAGCTGTCTTTCTTCTTTGCTAATATATGCTTATTGTTCTATAAATTTCCTCAATAATGTAACAGTCCAAAGATTTTAATATGCTGATTCATTTTTACTAAACTCAAAATATTTTCTAGTTTCTCTTTTTATTTCCACTTTGACCCATGGTTTCTTCAGAAGTACACTGTTTAATTTTCCAAATTTTGGGACTCTTTCAGAAATATTTCCATTGCTGATTTATAATTTAATTCCCTTGTGGTCAGAGTACATACTTTACACCATTTGAATTTTTATAAATTTATTGTGGCTGGTTTTATGGTTCATAATATTGTCTATCTTGGTAAATATTTCATGTGTTGTTGAAAACAAAACAAATTCTGCCAATGGTGGGTAAAGCAACCTATGAGTATCAATTAATTGTTTTTTTTGTTTTTGTTTTTGTTTTTTGAGTTGGAGTCTCACTCTGTCTCCCAGACTGGAGTGCAGTGGCCAATCCCAGCCACCGCAGCCTCGACCTGCTGGGCTCCGGTGATCCTTCCGCCTCAGCCTTCCAAGTAGCTGGAACTACAGGCGCGCGCTACCACACCCAGCTAATTTTTTTTTTGATTTATTGTAGAGATGAAGTCTCACCAAGTTGCCCAGGTGGGTCTCGAACCCGCGGGCTCAGGCGACCCACTCACCTCAGCCTCCCAAGGCGTGGGATTACAGGCTGAGCCACCAAGCCCGGCTATGTAATCTCCATTGTAACTACAAAGAAAATAACTATAGAAGATTCAGAAAATGAGAGAAGAACCAAACTGTACCACTATGAAGAAAATCAAACACAAAGGCAGAGAGCAGGAGGAGCAGAATAGCTACAAGACACACCAGAACAGCCAACACAACTGCGACAGTAAGTCCTTCCCCTCCTTCGTTACTTTAAGTGCAATTGATAAACTCTCCACCCTAAAGACACGGAGTGGCTGAAAACAGAAAGAATGGATAAAAACAGGGCTCAACTGTGCCTTCTCTAAGAGACTCCCCTTACACCACAGGCCTAGCACAGGCAGAGCGTAAAGGGCAGAAACATGTCCCGGGAAACGAACCAAGAGTGAGCAGGGGCGCCCATACCTATTCCAGACAGAACAGACGGCGCCGAGACGCGCACGGCGGAACGGAGGCTTGGCCGCGCCACCCTCAGGAACGTGTGGGAGACGTTTACAGGAATCATGTAACCATAAATAACTTCCATGAGGTCACACCGGTAACACAATTTAAAGAGCCAATAAAAATACCTGTGTTTCCTGTACTTTCTTAAAGTACTGATTTCTGCATGCTTTTTTTTTTTTTTGAGTTGCAGTCTCACTGTCACCCAGGCTGGAGTGCAGTGGCATGTTCATGACCTGCTGGGCTCCGGCGATCCTTCCGCCTCAGCCTTCCGAGTAGCTGGAACTACAGGCGCATGCCACCACGTCTGGCTAATTTATATTTTATTTTATTGTAGAGACAAGGTCTTGCCAAGTTGCCCAGGCTTGTCTCAAACTCCTGGGCTCAAGCAATCCTCTCGCCTCCGCCTCCCAAAGTGCTGGGATTACAGGCATGAGCCACGGTGCCCAGCCTCTGCTCGTTCTTAAGTGAACACTATTTTGTTTAGAGAAAAGTATAAAGAAAAATGCACTGTGTAGCTACTGTTACTTACCCCTCTCGTTGCACATAAGATTGCTTCTCAGAAGTTATATAATCCCTGGAAGCTGCTACATTAGAGGATCCAAGTCTTGAGGTTCCCAATGGCAATGTGATCCCTAAGATCAGCCAGGGAGCCTGATGTGGGCTCTCACCTCAGAGGACAGAGGGCCTGTAGTGACCGCAAGGATGACGCAGCCCGAGAGAAAGTTACGCCTGGGGTTCCTTCCATCTGGACAGGAACTCAGCCCCGGGGGTCCTACCACAAATAATGCGATCAATATGTGCACACAGAGCTCTCTGTCTGAATCTTATTGTTTCCTTAGAATACATTCCTATCAAAGGGATCAAAGAAGACGCTATATCCATAGCGCTCAACACTCCTGGCAGGAACCACTAAAGACTCCCGCCAGTAGCATCCAGTGAACTGAGACTGCTCAGCTCAGCTCAGCTCAGCTCATCCTTGAGAAGTAGCTTTTTTAAACCACTGCTAACGTCATAGGTCTGCCTGCATGTCTTTACTTACTGGTGCGGCTCACATTTTAACTACCATGCATGAAAGGACAGCTCAATCCTCTTCTCACCTCCCAACCCTATTCACCTCCGAGATCCCTGGAACTACAAGAACTGCATTCTTTGGGGCTGGAACATCAAGTGGTCCTTCAGAGTCTTCAAGGCCTGATCAGTAAATCGCATCCAGCGATCCTCCAACACGCCCCCTTCCCTGAAGCCAGGAAGCCAATCCACTGTCCCCTGTCAGCTTCTCACTGTTTGAAACTTTCTAAACATCCCTCCCGTGCCCCTGAATACCACAGTCATGATGGCTCCACTCTTTCCAGGCTCTTCTCAAGTGGTTCTTTTCGGTGAGCTCTAGACTGATGTCTCCACCGTTAGACATTCTAACGTGACTTTGGTGTAACTCTTCCAACCCAGAATAATACACAATTTGCACCTCCTGAGATGTAGCACTCAGGAAGACCTGCTTTTGTCCGTAGTATGAGGACAGGTTTGTTTGTGTCTAGAAATACTGAAGTGTGTCAGACCACATCTCTGAGACCCTGGTGGGATCCGCTGTCCAGTGACTCCTGGGTGCTTTGCAGTTGGACCTGCCCGCAACCTACCCTCCTCTAGGCGGAAGCCGACTGCCTCTGCCCTGGCCCCTCCCGAGTTAAGGGGTACACTTGCAGCTACAGAAGCCAAGTGCTTCCGACCCCACAGTCTGAGAAAGCCACAATGTCACCTGCTCAGATGGCTCAGTCCTCACATGACCGGACACCCAGGTCTGGCCTTCCTCTGAGCACTCCAGCCGGCCTTCCGCCACTGCAGCTGTGGCTCTGGGCTTGATTCCCCCACCCTCGCTCCCACTGAAGCAATCACAGCGCTACCTAACAAACGGCTAATAGGGACAGGCAGGAGGTGGAAACACCGACCCAGACAGCTGCTGGAATGGGCCTCTCAGGCGGGGGCAGTGGTGGAGGGGCGCGGGGAGATGAGCACAAAGCAGGCACAGACTTAGGTTTTTAGTCTAGCTTGCAACGTAGCTGCTTAAGTCAGTGCCTGGCAGGTGAAGAGCATGTGAGGGGGCATTTTGGAAAGTGACGGTGTTCACTGAGCACTTTCTATGGGCGAAGCATGATGAGGGCTCCTTTGCTGACAGAAAGGAAGGAGGGAAAGAGGCAGAAAGCAGCTGGGAAAGTGTGTGTGCTCATGTGCATGAACGCACATGTGTGAAGAAAATACATGCATGTATGCATGTATTTTACAGATTATGCAATCCCTATTTTACAAGTAGATATGGCATGTACATATATGTATATGTGTGCACATATTGTTTGTAAAGTTTTTACATGGAACTTCCTGTGCTTTTTGTCACTTGCCTCTGATGGCAATTATAAAACGGGAGTTTCACACACGTTTTGGTTAACTGCGGCCTCACTGGAATATTCAGCTTTCCAAACTGGCAACTTCAAAACCCAACACATGTTTACATGCATACTTTCTTGTATTTCTGTTTAAACAAGAGAATTAACGTCTACTTTGAGACAGAGGCACCGCTGTTACATTCCCTCCTGAGTGGATGACCGTGGCCCCGTGGGGCGGGACACATGGAGGCTAACACCCACGCAGAGGCCACGTGCATGGAGCATGGGCAAGGCACAGGTGCCACCCAGGGACACCGCAGCCCAGGCCCTGCCCACGCACGCCCCTGTTGACAGGAGCACAGCTGCCAGCTCGCCCCCACGGCACCTGGCGTGTCGGGAGCTGCTTTGAGAGCTTTCCACGTGTGCACGCTCCCCTCCCCCCACATCCTCTCATTTTACTGATAAGGAAGCTAGGACAAGGGTGACAGGTTGCCCAAGGGCACCTGGCGTGGCAGCCGAGACAGGGGCTCCCGGATGCTGAATGAGCACCAGGCCAGAGGTATTAATGACAATGCCCGCAGACTCAGGGAACAGGCTCAGGGCCAGAGGACAGAGTGCGCCCATGGATGCACGACGCCTGGGCCACTCGGTATGTGTGTCAGCGTCTCAGGAGTGGCTGAGTTATGAACAGCTGCAGCAGTTCTGAGAGACGTTCACTGGCAGAGTCTTACCAGGTGTAAGCCGCACACCTGGGTTAGAGGATGCGATGTGCTCTGAGTAAAGGGTAATTCCTTGCCCCCATCATTACCACGAATGCTCATGCAGGGTTGGGCCTGGGGCAGGGACCAGCAAGCTGCAGTCTGTGGCTACGTCTGGCTCATCCTGTTTTTCTGTATCCAGCAAGCTAAGACTGCTTTTCTGTTTAACCATTTAAAAGTGTATAAACAGCTGGGCTTGGTGGCTCAGCCTATAATCCCAGCAGTTTGGGAGGCCAAGGCGAGAGGATTGCCTGAGCCCACAGATTCGAGACCCACCCGGGCAACTTGGTGACACCTCATCTCTACAATAAACCAAAAATTAGCCGAGCGTGGTAGTACACGCATGTAGTTCCAGCTACTTGGAAGGCCGAGGCGGAAGAATCACCGGAGCCCAGCAGGTCGAGGCTGCGGTGGCCGGGAGTGTGCCACTGCACTCCAGTCTGGGCGACAGAATGAGGCTCCAACTCAAAAAAAAAAAGTGTACAAACTGACCAGGTGCGGTGGTTCAAGCCTGTAACCCAGTACTATGGGAGACCGAGGCGAAAGGATTGCCTGAGCCCAGGGGTCTGAGACCAGCCTGGGCAACTTGGTGAGACCTTGTCTCTACAATAAATCAAAAATTAGCCAGGCATGGTAGTACACGCCTGTAGTGCCAGCTACCTGGAAGGCTGAGGCAGAAGGATCGCCGGAGCCCGGTGGGTCAATGCTGGGGTGGTCACATGTGCCACTGGACTCTAGCCTGGATGACAGAGTGAGACTCTGACTCAAAAACAAAAAGTATACACAGAACCATATCTCGTGATGTGTGAAAATCACATGACATTTAAACGCCAGTGTCCCCACATTAAGCTGCACAGCCTCCATCCCTGCAGACCCTGAGCACCACTTGTACAGTCTGCTCACGCCACCACCCAGGGCCAGCAACACCAGAGAGGTCTCCCAGCTGAGCTCACCCTTGACTAGATCTTAAAATGCGCGTTCAATTTTCTAAAAGTAAATCAAAATATGGCTACAATGTACTTTATAAGAGAATATTCCTCAAAAAAATGACCATAAAATGAATTTCTGTTCAGAATCACACTATCTTGATTTTCACCATAAAATTATTTTCAGTGTAAAATGGATACACTTTCATAGGAAAAGATCACACCCAGGAGAAAACAAAAACCACCCTAAAAAATGCAGCAAACCATTAAAACTCGCACAGAGGGAGCAACACCACAATCTAAAAATGAAGCCTTGGTAATACCATGCTAAAACAAGTCACAAAATGCCACTGTCATGCAAACACAGGAAACGCCATCCAAGAGCGCTCTCAGGTCCTGGGGATACTCCCCTGAGAGGCGGACATGCCAGCACATGGGCAGGAGCACTTGTTCCCTCTTCAGTTTTCCCGTGGAGAACAGAAACACTCAATTGCCAAGACTCCGAAATCCAGACTGCATCGCTGCTCATGGAAGCGACGTCCAGGGTAGCTGGACTCAGTTTTTGCTTGTTCTGAATCACCGGATGTTTTGGCATGGAATTGCTAAAACCCTATCCCCAAATGCTGCATTTATTCAAGAAGTTAAAACAGTTCATTTCATTTTAAGTTAATTCTGTAAAAACAAACTAAAGTACTGAGAATCCTGGAAGAGACATAATTCTAAACCAAGCACCATTCTTTCCAGTGTAGTTCTTATCAAGTAGTGATGGCAACTGCTACCATTTACCAGCTGGGCTTAGTGTGTGACACTCATGCTGCCTGA
>CAUYQG010029148.1:0-16924 GCA_963574415.1 Tarsius wallacei
GCGCTACCACGCCCGGCTTATTTTTTGAATTATTGTAGAGATGAGGTCTCACCACGTTGCCCAGGCAGGTCTTGAACCCGTGGGCTCAGGCAATCCACTCACCTCAGCCTCCCAAGGCACGGGATTACAGGCTGAGCCACCAATCCCGGCTTACTGGCTATTTTTTAATGAATATTTTCAACCCGCAGACCCTGTGGATAGCTGAACGCAGATGCAGAGGAGAAGAAACTCTGGACATGGGCACATAAAGCCATCACAGTGATTACCTGAGGACAGGAAAAAGATGGTGATAAATGATGAAAGAGAAGACAGATCTGTAGACAAAAAGTAGTACAATAACCCAACCTGCAGGGCTGAAATGCTGTCACCGAGACACCCTGCATCTGGCAACAGTGGCCATCAGATCAGACACTGAGGACTCCTAAAGCATGAGGTCTCAGGCAGATGAGAAATACCAACCAAGGAAGGAAGGCAATGTGTGGGGGAGGCCAGCAATGGCTACCCACAACAGAACCAGCCTTGCCCCAGTGGCACCTGCCCCAGGTTCTGGAGGACACACTTTGGGGGGAGCGGAGCATTTCCCCAGCGTTTCCTTGCCTCTCTTTCTACTCCAAGCACTGAAATATTCCTCCCTCCTTTCCCCACAAGTTGTTTCTGCAAAGAAGTTTCAGCAGTGCTTAAGAGAAAAATGGGACAAGAACCCAAAATGCCCAACCTAGGAGAATAACCAGGCAAACTCTGTGCACTGATGACCTCCCAGACAGCTGTTTACTATGCCTGAAATGGATAGCGTCAACACGATGTGAACATGGAAGTGAAAAGGAACCCAAATATCTCTAAATTCACACACACTACATAGAAATGCCATGTCAAAAGGGAGAGCCTTCATGTTCACAAAGTTTACAGAACCAGTGTCCAAAACTACTCCCATGAAGCTCATCCGTGGGAGATGTCAATGGGAACACCTGCCATAATATGAGCCTCACTGAAATCCCTATTTCAGAGAAACAGAAATAGATAACTGTGAATTCCAACTCTGTCGAAAAGCTTCACATCCTGATTGTTATTTGGGGGGAAGAAAAGTTGTGGGAGCTCTGGGGGAGTGGAAAAGAAAAAGTCACATTTTGGCAAGACAGTCACTGCACAGCAGCAGCAGAAAGTTCGACCTGGTGTCCTGCATCAACCAAAAGAGGTGTGTGATCACCTCTTCATACCAGAAGGTGTCAAGCACATTACTGATGGCCAGTGAGATACCCAGACACTGGAAAGAAAACATGAGGCCACCCCCAGGCCAGGCCCTCAGGCCCTGGTGATACAGAAGGAGGCCAAAATTCTGTGCCTGGGAAGGTGACCTTCAGCAGGGAGTGAGGTCAGCCTTGACATCTTCCTAGTCCCAGAAGACAATGGAATTCTAGCCAGGCTGATTTCCCCAGGAAATGAGGCTCAAGCCACATGAGCTTCACTTTAGTAAAATAAACAGGGGTGATGAGATGTGAGACAGCTGAGTTTTCTTTCTGAATCCTGCATGAAAGACAAAGAGAACTGACTAGGACTCTGCTTCCTGAGGTCTGCCTGGAGACGCCATCGTCACACCATGTGCTGAGGCTTCAGTCCTCCATCAGCATGCTGGGTTCTGCCAACCAACTGGGCCCACCCTGCTGTCCACTGTTTTGTATGTTCCCTCATAAAGTACATCCTGTAACTATCACCAGAGACTTTAAGCAATAGATGCATTAAAAATGGGAAAACCGATGTGCTGGACCCCTTTGGATAAGAGTACAGTGGTTAGAATAAATCACTGGTTCTGGAATCAGACAGATCTGGTACTAAATCAGACTCCACTTACTGTCCACATGACCTCTGAAAAATAACTTTACTTCGCTGACGTCTTTTTCTTTTTTTTCTTTTTTTGAGTTGGAGTCTTACTCTGTCACCTAGGCTGGAGTGCAGTGGCACACTGACCACCACCACAGCCTCAACCTGCTGGGCTCAGGTAATCCTTCTGCCACAGTCTTCCAAGTAGCTGGAACTACACGCGCCACCACGCCGGCTCTAATTTTTTGACTTATTGTAGAGAAGAGATCTCACCAAGTTGCCCAGGCTGGTCTCGAACCCGTGGGCTAAGGCAATCCTCTCATTTGGCCTCCCAAAGTGCTGGGATTATAAGCATGAGCCACCACACCTGGCCCTGGCTTCTTAATCTATAAGTTGGGAATAACAATACCTGCTTCATAGGATAAGACCATCAATGTATGCCATCAGCACTCAATAACTAATCGTGGTAATTGGTTATCCTCTGGTTCTCAGAGAGGCTAGATCTACAACATGCCAATTAAAGCAGCTGTTAAGAACACCGCCCTTCCCCTAAGGACTGTCCCAATCACTAGGATACACTTCAGGTCCAATAATGGTCATAATGAGAAAAAAAAACCTCAAGGAACAAAATACCTTCACAACTCATGCCATCCTCTCACTTCTACTAATAAGTCATTTTCATCAACATTTAAATTTTTCACAACTTCAGCAAGTCATGGTGGCATGTGCCTGTAGTCCTGGCTACACAGGAGGCTGAGGCAGAAGGACCACTTGAGCCCAGGAGTTAGAGTCCAGCTTGGGCAACAGAGCATCACCCTGTCTCTAAAAAAAAAATTTTTTTTTAATTTTTGTCAAAACTTTTCTTAGTGTGCTGGTGTGTTTCTCTCTGACTCCCCACAGTGGAGGGCCACATGGCAAGTGGCAGGATGAGGTGCTCTGGGTCAACTTGGCGTCTCTCTTTCATTCAGAGTTAAAGAAGCAGAGTAGGAAACTCAGGTCTTAGGTGCAGGGGTGAGTGGGAATGGACATGAGGGCATCTACCCATTCCCTCATCCCCTACCCAGGAGTCTCCCGGGCTGAGGGAATCTTTTTTGTTTTGAGTAGAAGTCTCTGACGCCCAGGCTGTAGTGCAGTGGCACACTCAGCACCGCAGCCTCAACCCACTGGACTCAGGTGATCCTTTTGCCTCCGTTTTCTAAGTAGCTGGAACCATAGGCACGCACCACCACGCCTGGCTAATTTTTTAATTTTTGGTCTTGTCAAGTTGCCCATGCTGGTCTCGAACTCCTGAACTCAGGCAATCCTCTCGCCTCTGCCTCCCAAAGTGCTGGAATTACAAGCGTGAGCCACTGTGCCTGGCCAGAATCCTTGTCCTCATACCTGGGGGGCCTCTCCCACACGTGGCAGTCCAGCCAGGTGGAGTCCTATCCCTTCCCCCACAACGTTAAAATGGGGCAGCATCGGATGACCCCCAAAGCTCTCCAAGTGTTCCCACTGTGCCACTCTGGTAAGCTTGTTAGCATTTGAGAGAAATATCTTTAAGTTACCAAGACAGCTGTAGGTATGTAGTCTGAGAAGACATATGGGGGCCCAACTCCAAGTACCATGTAACAATTCACACTCCACTGAGCACTTTAACTTCCATTATCTTTACTACAATATTTATAACAGCTTGTGAAATCATCATCAGTTTCCTCAACTTAAAGGAGAAGAAACTGACTCAAAACCTGCCCACAGTCATTTATTTGGTTTTGAACTAATGAAAGGCTGGGAGCACCCCAGCAAATTAAGGAGCTGAGGGCAAGCTTCCAGAACTGTGCTCTCCACCCCATTACCTAACAGCCTTGCTTCCAAGCCAGGAGCACAGACAGCACCCATTTGCTGTCTAATGCAGCTTTCTCTAATGTTTGGGGAAAATAATTCCCTCTCATTCCCTCACGCCTCCATGCTTTCTAGTAACCCTTTTCCATTAACCCCATCCAGAGCTAAAGGTGCACCTCCACACCAAGAGTACTATCCACCTCTTCACCAAGAAAGCTGCCGGGACCATCCCCTCAGCCCAAGCCGGCTCCTACCATCCCAAGGGCACATCAGATGGCCCCCAGCACACTAGCAGCTAAAGTTCACCAGGAGCACAGGCACAGCCCCCAGACCACCTTGTGTAACCAATTCCATGTTTCAGAATTTTCCCAAGGGCCAGAGGAGTGGATTGTGCGGGGAGGGGTGGGGGATGGGGGGGGGGAGTTTGCAGCGAAGCTGTCACTATTTGCATATGTCGTTACACAATGCTGGGCTTTTCAAGGAGAAAACGAAATCACTGCTATTTTTAATCTTGCCATTTCTTGATCTTCCACTTCTTAGTTCCTGTTTCCCATCAAAAAGTCCTGGCCCTATTCCCCCACGAAGGAATGGGAAGTAGAAGGAGAAAAACCCAGAGTGGGGAAGGGAGAAGAAAGGCAGGAAGAAACCACCAGGCTCACTGAGGCCCTGCACTAAGCCAACCTCTGTCTGCAGCTGAGACTGTTTGCTTTAAAAGAAAAAAAAAAAAGGAGGATGATGATGCAAATAAGGTCACGTGCCCTCAGAGCCCAGGACCATCCTGTGCCCCCTCCTGCTTCTCCCACACAGAGGTCACGGGGCCACTCCCCACCCCCAAATTAGTCATATCTGGGCACTAACCTTTTATTTTTCTACAGTCCTAGCAGTGCAGTGATGGGGAAAAGGGAATGAGCTGGAGGAGGGCCTGAGGGTGCACAGGGGCCAACCAGACGTCCTTTCTGCCCCTGACAACATATTCTGCATCCCCACTTCATCCTCAAGACCCAGGCTTATTGTAAGACACTGGCACAGAAAATATCCATAGGCTTTCATTCCACATCTCCACACACAAATTACTCTGTTTCCTGAGCCTCCGTTTTTATATCCTAAAATGGGAGCAGTATTATCTACTTCATATGGCGACAGTTGGAAAGCCATGACAAGTGGAAAGTGCCTGGAGTTAGGGGAGGACCCCTTTCCTCCCATCTCCCCAACAGATTGCACAGCAAAGCAAGCGGCCTCCTGGAGAGTGCCTGACTCCAGGAGAGAGGCCAGCCTGCCCAAGGGCTTGCTTTATAAGTGGGGTTCCCTCAGTCACAAAGTCTCTGGGGTAGGGGACGAGGGGGTGGGCAAGAACTCAGCAAACACTCTCAATTTTATATCTGGGTTCCAAACTCTGCTCCACTTAACCCTAGGACTAGCAGGTCCCTCCAGGCGCCCAGGATGAAGGGAGCTGAGAAGAAGATGTGAAGATGTTTAGCATCAGCCCCTGCCCCCAGCCATGCAGAGCTACTTCATCTGTGGGCCTCAGAAGCATTCAACTGAAGAAAGAGCTTTGTGCTAAAACATACACTGAAGATCATATTCTGCCTCCCTAGACAGAAAGGCATCCACCTGCTGGTGCTGTGCTCCCCGTAGTGGCCCAGTCACAGGACAGGGGACCTGAGAGCCACAAGGAGCAAGGCAGGGACAGAGACAAGGGACAGAGGGAATGTGCAGATGGTCACATTCATTTTTATTTCATTAAGATGCTTGGTTCAAAGTAACTGTGCCCTCCAACAGCACCCACCTACTCAGGGAGCAGGAGTACAAGATGGGCTGAGTGGTATGGGGATGGGCTCGGTGGGCAGGAGCCTGGAGGAAAGGGCAATCTCATCCTACGCAGCTCGGCAGGAGTACAGGGCACAAGGCCAGGAGTGGGGACAGTGGCAAGATGGGGCAGGGTCCCTGTCACTGCAGGACAGGGCAGAAGGGAAGAGAAGTGCAGCAACAGGCAGGGCTGGGCCACCGAGGTCAGCAAGAGCCGTTTATTTTCAGCACTGAGGATGAATGTTTCTTCCCAAGGAAGGGCTTCAGCCCACTAGTTTTACTTTCTCTGCTTTCTATCCAAAGAAAAGAAAATTTGAAATCCCAGATAATAGAACAAGAGGAGAAGCTAGGGAAAAGGCTCCCTAAGCCACAGCAAGAAAGGAGAGGAGGCTGAACCTCCTGCTCACAGCCTGTGGCCCAGAACAATTCCCTTGCCTAGTGAGAGGCTTTTCAGGCCTGTAGACACCATGGAGAGAGCCCAGAGAGCAGGCCCAGGAGCCCTGTCCATTCCCCTCATCCCCAGGACACGGTGTCCACCCGATGCATGGGCCAAAGAGGGCTCCCAGGAACATCACTCAAGGACATGTGAATCCCAGTCCATAATCAGCAAGCACAAGGAACATGGACCAATCCACTCCAAAATGCCGAGTCCCCAAAACAAAGACTTCATCTAATGCTGCTGCTATGAGTTTGAGGAGTAAAGGGAAAAAGAGAGTGAGATAAAGATATAAAGGTATAAACCACAAAAGTGAAGGTGTGTTTCTCAGACCAGAATGTTATCTGCTTTGAAGCTAATGTTTAAAGTATTTACTGTTCCTCAAGAGGCCCAAGGAAGCTGCGACAGCCCACAAGCGATTCAGCCAACTACCAGACTTCTGCCAGTTCAAGCCCCACAGCCCAGGGATCTGGGAAGGTTTGCACTTTTTCCAGTGACTGAAAACAGTGGATTGTGCCAAATGAGAGGATGGGTGTGGTGTCAGGGACATCATCCAGACTGTCACCTACTCATATTGTTGCCTTAGATAAGTCACTTCTCTGAGGTTCTAGATACAAAATTCTATGAAAGTATCATCTTTAAAACAGTTTGCACTTTGGTTATCTTTCCAAGGAGGAAATATTACAAGTATATTCAAATATGTGATGTAATGGATTAATTTTCCAAAGAAAACTAAGATTCCTGCCCAAAAGTCTCAAAAGAATCAACTAATGACTATCTATTAATACTGGTTAAGGGACTATCATCCTATCTCAACTGTAAAAACAAATAGTTGGTAATGGCATAAAGTAATTTTTAAGAATTCCACTGCATTTCCCTGGCTTGGATTTCTCAACATAGATGGTAAGAAATGAAAAGTGTACATCAGTATAACTTACCCACATGTGATAAATCTACACAGCACTTTCAATACAAAGCACTTTTACACCTACACAGTGATACGTCGGTCATTCTATGAATTCAGGTCTATACATGTTCCTTCATCAAAATAGGACATTCAAAACTACCTACCTTTAGAGCTAGATCACTGGAGCAATTCCAGTTTACAAACTTCTTATAAACTCCAGCTCCCAAGTCCCTCAACACCAAATGTGCTATTAACAGGCATACAAATCAGATGATCTTGCACCTCCAGTTCACTGCTTAGCAAGAGTTCAAAATGTTTCAGCAATATCACCTCACTGATATGAGATGCAAACATTAGAGTACAAATCTTTTTTGAAAACTTTTAAACAGCTATTGGAAACATTAAAGATAAAACCATTATAGGGGTTAGGCAGAAACCCTGAAGAACCTCTGGGGAACCATAGGGTACCCCCATCAGTTCTGCCCCACTCCCTTCAACATTTCAGGCAACTCCCTTCACCTCTGTAAAGCTGGAAGTTTGAACTCCATAATCTCCAACAATACCATCTATCAAATCCATGGCAAGAACACACAAAACCAGAGTGCTACGTCTTGAAGTTCCTCTGGTGGTCCTTTACATCAAATTGATCATTCCACAATAACAACGTTGAAAGGACATAACATGGAGTTAATATAGCCAATGAGCAGTCATTTTAACACTGCCTAGTTGTCATATTTTTCTAGCAGTTCACTTTAATTTACCCTCTAATCACTAGCCAAGAACAGAACCAGTTTCCCAGAGGCAGCTATTGATAACTGTTTTACAACCTCCTCTCCAGCTTGTTTTGTACCAATTAGCTTTTCGATTTCAAGTATTTGCCTCCACCCATAAAAATCAAGTTAACCTAGCTGCCCTTCGTGACCTTCATGACACTGACAGACAACAACACCATAGCAGCAATTATGTGACTAACCCACCCATCTGCCTACTCTCCATCACCCGTTGTCAGTACCTGTGCATACCTGCCCTCTGTGACGATGTGGAGCAGACCACCACCCAATCACCTTGACAATTTTCCTCCATCAAAGGGAAAGTTTAAAAGGATTAGACTCCAAGAAGCCAGTTGCCATTGCCTTGATAAGCTATAGTCTGGCCATGTGTTCTTTGAGCTAGGGCCAGGCCATGTTTTCCTAAACTTTGGTCCCCTCCCCTACCTTGGGGAGGTGAATCAATCTCTCTCTCTCAATCAATCTCTCTCTCTCTCTCTCTCATTTACTTTCTAAATAAACTCTATTTTCCAATCTAACTTCTGTGCAATTCTTGTTGCATCTTTCTCACAGCACTGGATCACACAACCCCACCCCAGTGGGTCCGATCTAATGAACATGATACAAAGACATCTCTTTAAAACTCTGTAGAAGAATTTTTTAAAGTAAATTAAAAATTGTAGGATCCTTTAATTTTTTTCTGTAAGAATGATTTATTCCAGCTCCAAAATACATGCAATATTATTTTACAGAGTACCTCTTTTAAAATCTTGTTTCAGATTATTGCTACTTGAGTGTTCAATTTCTCTTGAACAGCCCCTTCCACTCATTGAAACTCTACTCTTGTGATGTGTTTCATGATCTAAAAAAACTTATATGGTGTAAGTACAGACATATACATCAAAGAAGGTATACAATGGCCAATAAACACATGTAAAGATGCTGAACATCATTAGTTATCAGGAAAATGTAAATCAAACCAAAATGAGATTCCATTACATGCCCGCTAAAATAGCTTACATGGCTGATGATACCAAGCACTGATGAGGATGTGAAGGAACTGAAACTGGAACTCATACATTGTTAGTGAAAATGAAAAATGATAAAGAAAATAGTATGGCAATATCTTATAAAGTTAAACATACACTTAGCATACAATCAGCAATCCCACTCCCATGTCAAAAAATAAAACATATGTCTACACAAAGATTTGTAGTCAAATGTTCATAGCAGCTTTATTTATAACAGCCCAAAACTGGAAAGAACCCAAATGCCCATCACTTGGTGAAATGATTTTTTTAAAATTGTAGTATGGTATGTTCCAAGACCTAAAACCACAGGTAATACCAAATCCTATATATTCTGTGTTTTTTCCTGTATGTACAAACCTACTGAAATGACAGAGCCAGAGCCCAAAATGAAGTTACTCTGGTATCCTTGAGCTCTTACATGACAATAATCCTTTCCCAGAACCCTGTGCAAGTCTCAAGGCATTAAGATTAGCATCTCCCAAGAATTTATCTCTTAGTTACTGGTCCTGCCCTTCTCATCTATGTGACTGACCCATCCAACTAGCTACCAGCACACCTTTGCCTACCTGCTTGTAATCAACCCACCCATTTGCCAGCTGTCAGAAATACTGGCCCCAGTCGGGTGCGGTGGCTCAAGCCTGTAACCCCAGCACTCCGGGAGGCAGAGGTGGGAGGATTGCCTGAACTCAGGGGTTCAGGACCAGCCTGAGCAACATGGCAGAGACCTGGTCTCTATAATAAATAAAAATAAATTAGCGGAGCATGGTGGCACATGCCTGTAGTTCCAGCTACTTGGAATGCTGAGGAGGATCGCCTAAGTCCAGCAGGTCCAGGCTGCGGCAGCCGTGAGCGTGCCACTGCACTCCAGCCTGAGCAACAGAGTCAGACACCGACTCAAAGAAAAAGAAAAGAAAAGAAAAGCTGGCCCCTTCTCTCCCTTGAGAAGTGAATCTGTGAATCTCTGACCTACTTTGTTTTTGTTTTTTTGTTTTGAGTTGGAGTCTCACTCTGTTTGTTGCCCAGGTTGGAGTGCAGTGGCATGCTCACAGCCCCCACAACCTCCATCTGCTGGGCTCAGGTGATCTTTCCGCCTCAGTCTTCCAAGTAGCTGGAACCACAGGCATGTGCCACCATGCCCAGCTAATTTTTTTTTTTTATTGTAGAGATGAGATCTCACCAAGTTGCCCAGGCTGGTCTCAAACCCGTGGGCTCAGGCAATCCTCTCACCTCAACCTCCCAAAGTGCTGGAATTATAGGTGTGAGCCACCATGCCTAGCCTGATCTACTTTCTAAATAAACTATCTTTCCCAATCAAATTTCTATGCCATTCCTGTGGCACTGGCACACTGACCTAATAACACCTTCGATAAAGTTTAATTTATAAATTAGACACAAAAAGAGATTAACAATAATAGTAAAATAGAACAATTATAATAATATACTGAAATAAAAGTATGTGAACGTGAGCTCTATTTCTCTCAAAATATCTTATTGTATGTAATACTTCTGGACCTTGGTTCACTTCGGGTAACCAAAACACAGAAAATGAATGCAGATAAGGGGGGACTACGATGTATCCATAAAACAGAATATTTCTCAGGGACAAAAAGGAGTGATCTAAGGATACATGCAACATGGATGGGTGAACCTACAAGGCACTAGGGTAAGCCTAACGAAGCCACACACAAAAGGTTAACACTCTTTGATTCCATTTATATGACATTCTTAAAAAGGCAAAGCTATAGTAACAGAAAGTAGAGCAGTGTCACTATAGTTGAGGTCTAGGAACGAGGGAACCAACTGCAAAGGGGCACAAAGATAATCCTGAGTGATGTACTCTGCTATATTATGACTGCAGTGGTGCTTACACAGGGACACACTGACAAAACTCATTGCACTGCACACTTTTAACACTGGTGAATTTTACTGTCTGTAAATTATATCTGTTTAGCTAATTAAAAAACAAAACAAAACACTTTGTTACTTCAGGACTGGCAGGGATTCAAGGAACCACAGGCAGTTTTTGAGGGCTGGAACGAACTACTAAAAGTCAAAACGCTGGGTACAGGGCTAGTGATTGGACCGAACCACTATCTGCTTGTGCTCCTAAATTCTTTAAGTTACCTTCCAAAGGCCTGCAAAATAACTCTTCCTACAGTCAGTCAATGGCTCGTCAATTACTTTCATCTGTCATCTGCCCTTTACCCTCCAAGGTTCAATAACTTCAGCTGGAGCGGTAGTCTGCCCTCTCTGGAACCAATGGCCTCTTTTCCACAGCAGTGTGTGTTAATGGGTTTCTTGACATGGGCTCTCCTCCCAGCATCTCCCTAAGGAAAAGTGTTCTGCAGGCCAACACTCTAACAGCTACTGGTCAGTACATCCTAAATATATCTGACTTACTACAAAAAACTGATGAAAGAAATTCAATGAGCTACAGATAATTTTTTTAAAAAAAATATTTAAGGAAAGGAAAAATAAGCAATGCTAGCACACTCTTCCTGTTCTTCCTCTCGGCTGAGGCCCATCTTTGCTCCTGTTCCCCACTGCCAGAAAACTCAGGTTCAGTGGCAGCTGCTTATCTCTTCAGCCACAGCCATCTCCCCCTCGCATCATTCCCGGAGGATTTCCATTTGCCGCACTGATTTCCTCCCAACCACTTGACTTCTCCATCGCAAAACTGAAGGTCTCTAGGAAAGCCATCTGCCCCCATGAACTTAACAAGCAAGTACTCTCACTGTTCCCTTCACTTCCTCCCAGGGTCAATGAGTCCCAGACTCACTCGCTAGGACACAGGAAAAGGAAAAATTAGATGAGGTCATGCCTTTTAGTAAAATATAAAATGTACATGATATTTTTAGTCCTTAAACATACAAAAACCACAGACAGTGGGGATTCGCTGTTCTGCTTCAATCTTCTCAACTTCTCCACATCCTTTGTGCCCAAACCTATGCATCAAGCCAAACTCTGCCAGATCCCTGAGGTTTGGGCACCCACAAGGAGGACAAGCCCCGCCCCTCCAGGCTGCCACATGTGAGCACTGTGCTAGATGGAGCACAGAAGGGTAAGGAGGAGGCGGAACTGCAGTTGAGGTCCAGCCTCCCCCCAGTTTTACCCTCACAACCTCAGTCTCCTTCTCTGTAAAATAAGAGACTTGGGGAAAAAAAGTCACAGGGCCTACCTCTACTCGCAGAATAAAACTCCTGATGTGACAACATTCTGGCCCCATTCCTCTTTCCAAGTCTTCTTCATGATCCATTTATTGATCCATGTTCCATTCCTATGCATTTATTCCTGGTGGAACACGAGGGTTTCCACATCTCAGTGCATTTCTCACTTCTAACCCCCATCTCTGATTCAAACTCGCCAGATCTTTCAAGATCCACCCAAAATGCTGCCTCTTCTGTGAGTCCTTCCTACCCTCTCCATGCTCTGATCATACCTCTCTTTAAGAAAACTGCATTCCACCCTGCCTAGTTTCATAGTTCATGGTTTTAAATTCTCTGTGGGAAATGCCTGTGTCTCATCTATTTCTGTATCTCTACCCTGCTGGGCTCAGCACTTTGCTTACAGATGGTCCATGGTAGCTGCACTGAATTTCATCCCTATGACCCCTTTTCCCCCTCTAGCAGTTATGGCTTAATTCTACCAAGCAGAGTAATAGGAAGACTGCAACACCTCACAGGCCAAGCCACCTCCACTCCATCCAGTTTCTGACTTAGAGTTTATGAGCTCCACAACCCATTACTTGTTACTGTCTGGGAACTTACCACTCTACTTCGAACCAGCTCTTTGTGGCCTTAGCTTAAATGAAGGACCACCATGCTGTATTCTCCTTAGGTGCCATGCAATGTGCCCTGCATCTTTTTGTACTCACAGTAGAATAGGAAAACACTCTACACCTTCTAAGACTTCTTAAGTGATTAAAGATCCAGGGCCCCGATCCCTGCCTGGGGATCCCAAATCTGGCATCGTACATCCTCCACTCTCATTTCCAAAATCACACATGGCATCTGGGGTGTGATGAGAACTCTGGGAGCTCTCAGAATGACAGTGCAGTGATCTGGTTTCCATGCCATGTTCTTCCCCCAGTGCCTAGCAAGAAGTTTTTGGCCAAACACCATTGACTGAATTATTAATCATTACCATGTGAATAACATTCCTTACAGTTTACAGAGCTTTATCCAACAAATATTACATGCCTATTTTGTGTCAAGTAATGTGTTAAATGTTAAAAATGATTAAGACAAGAATTTCTGCCCCCAAGAAGATCATGTGTACTATTTTAGTTTTATGAAACCCTAAGAGGCAGTTAAGGTAAGCACTATTTTCCTCATTTTACGGATGGTTAAAAAAGGCTCAAGAGAGTACATAAGTTTTCCAAGTAAGAAAATGGCACAGATGGGAAGAGACATAAAACCAGATTTGCCCTCAAATCCTGCCCTCTTCCACCAGGGCAAAAGTGGGAGATGGCAGTCTGACATTTCTACACTCCTCTCACAAATCCTGAATAGGGGCAGTCCGCCCACAAAACCTGGAAACAGCGTTTTCAGGGCAACTTCTCTCTGACCATGCCATTGGGCATCCTCTGCAGCACTCCGAAGAGGCCCTGCCTCCAGCTCCACCTGGCCAGCTTGGGGATGCCTGCCTTCCTGCCTGCCCACCCGTGGAAGCAAACATGCATCCGACAGGTGCTACCAACCATGGCCCAGGACCCAGCCTCACACAGGATATGAACTTTCTGTCTTCCACATCACCACTTGTGTGCCCCACTCTGATAAGTCATGAATATGCAGTCTATGTGACAAGTCAGTCTGTCACTTCCTTCCCAGGAATTATCTATGGGATTCTAGCAATCCTTCCTATAGGACAATCTTGGCAAGCTCCTAGGGAGGTGTCTGGGATAGACATGGGCCTTATGATCATCCCTCAAATTACTCTCCATCTGAGCACAACACAAGCCCAAATGTGTGGTTCAAATTTATGAGTAACACATTAGAGAAATGAAAATTACTATATGGGGAAAGCACTGCCATCCCCTTTGGAGACATAAGGGCAGACAGAGAGAGGTCACAGGCAGACTGAGCCACAGACCCTGGTGCATAGACCAAGTTCACTCCAAGGTCATACCACATTCATGGTCCTCACAGGGTAGAGTATGAGGCTAAAAGCCTTTCAGCAGGAAGCACAAGGCATTGGGCTTTTGCTATTAGAGGAAAGAAGCCCAAAGACCAGCCTGTCTCCACACTGACTGGCTGTGTGGCTTTGGCCATGTGACAGCCTCTCAGACCGCATGGCTAACCCAGCCACAAAATATGTACTTTGTCCATGGAATGCCAAAATCAAATCTCTTCTAGACCCAAAATTCTAGGAGCTTAAGATTTTATGTATTAGGTATAAAGGAGGAATTACAGAAGTCAAAGGACAGCATTATTTAACACAAACTACATCCTTGTGGATTTGGAGGCAGGGAGATTCTCTGTGACAGATGGACACAGGCTGGCTTTGCTGCCACCTAGCACTGTATTCACATCAGAATCCACAGCAGCAGGAGTATCCATGTCAGGAAGAATTTGGAGACATTAAAAAGCTATAATCAAGGACAGGGTTCCTGGCCATAAAAAATTTGTAATCTAACTGGATTATACAACCTGCACATCAAATGACATCAGGAAATGCACCAAATGACTGATTGGTAGACTGGAGTGCAAATTACCAGCAGAGTAAACATAGGAAGCGAATTCCTGTACCTGTGTATCATATGCCAGTGTCTCACCTAATTCTCCTGACACACCTCTGAGTTGTTTTTATAGACAAGTAAACTGAGGTTCAAAAAGTTAACTCTCATTGGGACATCCAGCAAGTAGATGGCAGGAATAAACAAGATTTACACCCTGGATGTGACTCCAAAGCCCATGTTCAAGTCTCTGTATTTTAGTATTTTTCTCACGCTTGAAAAATGAAGAATTGTACATACATTAATTACCCAGGAAAAAAAATGATACCAAAATACCAAAAGGTTTCCTAAAAGTCACTCTGGTTAAAAAACAACCTTTATATTTTCCTGTTTTATTAAATAGATAATGCTGAATGTAACTCTGTCTTAATACTCAGCACTGTTAGGAGAACCAACAATTTTCGCTCTGAATGCTGGCCTGCTTGGCCTCCATGATTAATTAGTGTGAGGTACAGAACCGCTGGCCACCATGCTGAATGGCCCACTCTGCTATGCTTGTCTTCTGGGCCACCTGCCATCTCTCATTGCCATCAGCTGGCCCTCCTTCTATCAGTCGCCCCTTCTCCACCTAGCGTCTGGCCTAGACCCTAGGACAGCTGAGCTCCGAGGCCTTTTCTGTTGACTTCCAGCTCCTGGATATGTTCCAGATGGCATAGGTTACTAAAAGTCTGACCTCTGGATAAGTGGGCATAATTATGTCTAAGAGCTGGGAGGATACATTATAAAGAGGTCATCAGTGTGGGGGCAGGGGAGAGGAGCGGGAAATAGGGCCAAAAAGTGGCAGCTTCCTGGATCGGCTGAGTTTAGCACCAGCTTTTAAACTCAAGAAACATGAAGCTTAAAGATAGAGACTATCTAAGGATAGGAACTCTTAGAATGTGCAAAAAATAACAGGAATAGCTTTCCTGTTCACCAAACACCTACTCTGTGCCTAGCATCAGCCTAGGTGCTTTCTAAAAACTGTTCCTTTTAATTAATGACGTAATATCTCTCCAAATCTCAGAATGAGGAATCTGAGGACCACAGGAGCTTTTAAAACCAAAGACACTGAGCTAGTAAGCAGCAGAGGTGGATCTGAACCCTGGAACGGGTGCTGGTGCCCATCTATATACTCCTTCCACTATCCCAGGCTGCCTTAAAACCCCTTCTGACAGAAGCAGACAAATCCACCAACAAATCCACCAAAGCACTCCATCAAAAAGGTAAATGAAGGACAGAAAGCAGCACATGAGATAATAAGGTCCATGAGGCCATAGCCTATTAGGTAGGCAAATTGCTAAACTGATTCGCCTTGTGCAAATGAGTACTGAGGACCATCAGAGACTCCCCAGGCAGCTGGTGACTTGGAACCATTCCAGGATGGCAGTCTCTGATGAAGGGCAAGTCAGTCTCCTTAACTGAGGGCAGAGAATTAATCCTCATCAAGATTTTCAGCTGCTGCCACCCCCAATACCAGATCCATGCAGCTTGTGCCATCAAAACTCATGAGCAGACAGACTGCTGTCAGGCAGAAGACCTTTCCCCTCAATTAAAAATATTACTGGACAGTTTTTCCACACACAGCAGGACACAGGTTTGTGTAGAAGCCAGTAACACCTCAGGGACAACCCTCTGCCACACCGAGGAGCCATGATGAACAAAATGGTCTGGATGGGCAGAGAAGGATCAAGAGCAATAAGGACAGAAAAACAAGAAAGGCAAGCTGAACTAAAGATGACCAAACTGAAGACATTTCAAGGCTCTCTTTGTTCTGGATGCAGACGAAATCTTATGTACAGTTGAATAATTAAAATTTCCACACAGGTTTATCTGCTCAGTGTAGTAAATGGTTACTGGAAAGTTACATGTGAATCAAACACTGGTTAAGTACACCTATTTTAAATGCCTAGGGAGGAGGGGTTGAAGAGACTATACAAAGAATCTCATCCATTTTTTAACTCACAAATGTAGAGAGTTTCCCAAAGTTAAGCAGCTTCTCAGGGCTAGGCCCCCAAACCAAGTCTCTGCCAACCAACCCAGAGCTCCTTCCCCTCACCCCTCTCAGTCATACTACCCTCTGTCCTTTCCACAAGACCCTGTAAACTTAAATAATCACCCCCTCAGTATACTAAATTTTACTTTTTTTTGAGTCTCACTCCATTGCCCAGTCTGGAGTGCAGTGGAACACTCACGGCCACCCCAGCATCCACCTGCTGGGTTCAGGCGATCCTTCTGCCTCAGCCTTCCAAGTAGCCAGAACTATTGCACATGCTACCACGCTGGCTAACTTTTTTGATTTACTGTAGAGACAAGGTCTCACCAACTTGCCCAGGCTGGTCTTGAACCCCTGGGCTCAGGCAATCCTCTTGCCTCGGACTCCCAAAGTGCTGGGATTACAGGCTTGAGTCACCGCGTCCAGTTGATTTTACAATTCTTAATTCATTGTTGTTTTTTTTGAGTTGGAGTCTCACTCTGTCGCCCAGACTGGAGTGCAGTGGCCGCTCCCGGCCACCGCAGCCTCGACCTGCTGGGCTCCGGCGATCCTTCCGCCTCAGCCTTCTGAGTACCCGGAATTACAGGCATGCGCTACCACGCCTGGCTGATTTTTTTATTTATTGTAGAGATAAG